>JBBPLW010000169.1:7512-34431 GCA_038089995.1 Tylopilus balloui
CTGCGTCAGTGTGTGTCATTGGAGGCGGTCATGCGGGTTGCGAAGCGGCTACTGGAGCCGCGCGAGCTGGGGCCCGAACGCTCCTCGTCACACAAAACCTGGACACTATTGGGGAGCTCTCGTGCAATCCATCCATCGGCGGCGTTGGAAAGGGGACATTGGTCAGAGAGGTGGATGCATTGGATGGCGTCATGGGAAAGGTCACAGGTGGGCAATGACTCGAACGCGTTCATCAGCTCTCGTCTCTACTTTCGTTAGACAGGGCGGGCATACAGTTCCACATGTTGAATAGGTCCAAAGGACCAGCGGTTTGGGTACGCGAAATATGCTTGGACGTGGACAATGATGTCTTATAGGTGTTGCCTAGGGTCCAAGAGCGCAAGTTGACCGCAAATTGTACAAGCGACACATGCAAGACATCATGTTCAACTATCCCGATCTGGATGTCCGTGCTGCTAGCGTGTCTGATCTTGTCTTCGGCCATCAGGTGGCTTCGTCCAGCTCAAGTTCTTCAGTCTGGGGTACAGTGAGTGGCGTTCGACTAGGTTGGTAACCAGCGCACCTGTGGAATCACGCGTTAATTGTGATATCACAGAAACTGGATATGTCATCCAATGCTCTCAGGTCGTCATCTGCACAGGGACATTCCTGTCAGGCGAGATACATATTGGTGCGTTCTCTGATCTGCAATTTACCTTGGGTATAAATGTTATCTCAGGAATGAAACGGTTTCCGGCTGGTCGATTCAACGAAGCACCGGCGACTGGTCTGTCAGCCTCGTTGCGTGCCGCCGGCTTCCAGCTTGGGCGTCTACAGACTGGCACTCCTGCGCGGTTGGACAAAAACACCATAGATTTCAGTCGGCTAAGGAAACAAGAAGGTGACGATCCACCACATCCATTCTCATTTTTAAACCACAAAGTAGATAACGAGGTATGATCTCCCTCGGTTGCTGTGTGATTCGAGATTCGATATTCCTCCTCGCTTCTAGCATGATCAGATTGCATGTTATATGACCCATACAACCCCCGAAACTCACAGCCTAATCAAGGAAAGCATGCATCTGAGCGTTCATATCCAAGAGACTAAGAAAGGTACACACTCGCTCGATGGATATCTTTGTCCTTTGACTATTTCCTATCAGGTCCACGCTATTGCCCTTCTCTCGAGGCCAAGGTCACTCGGTTTGGAGACAAGGGTAGCCATAAGGTATGGTTGGAACCCGAGGGTTATGATTCAGGTGTGCATCAACCAACTGGCAGAAAATCTCGAGCTAAGCCTGTTGCAGACCTAATATATCCCAACGGCTTATCTTGCTCCATGCCTGAAGAACTCCAGGAGCCTATGATGCGTACAATTCCAGGACTAGAAAACGTCCGCATGGTTCGACCTGCATATGGAGTCGAATACGACCACATCGATCCTCGAGAGCTCCAGCGTGAGTTGGCTTTTTGTTGAACTCTGGTGCTTCCTACACAGTCTGCAGCATCGCTCGAGACCAAGAGGATCAAAGTAGGCCGCCACCAATATGTTTTGCCGATCTTTTAACCGTTTGCTAGGGGCTGTTCCTCGCGGGGCAGATCAATGGAACAACGGGGTATGAGGAAGCAGCAGCACAAGGTTGCATTGCTGGTATCAATGCGGGCCTGGCTGCACAGAATCGACCGCCACTTTCGATCACCCGTGCGGATGGATACACGGGTGTCATGATCGATGACCTTGTGACCAAGGGGGCAGAGGAACCATGTAAGCAGCAGTGCTAGCTTCGTCAGCTCACCCTAGTAATGCTTAATCATAGACCGAATGTTCACCTCTCGCTCCGAATACCGCATGACACTTCGATGTGACAACGCAGACACGAGATTGACCGAGATAGGTATAGACCTTCTGTAGACGGCTGATGTCGTCTGATTCAGGTTTTCACAGGGCATACCGCGGGTTTGATATCAGCGGAACGCTGGGCAAAATATCTAAGCGATCGTAATGCAATACAACGCGGGACGAACATCCTCAAGTCAATAGCCCTAAGCCCTCAGGTCTGCGAGCAATCTCTGCCGTATTTGTTCTATTGACGAAAGCGTTAGCATTGGGAGAAGTACGGTATCCAAGTAACCAAGGATGGCGTCATGAGGAGGCAGGTGTCCACCAAGGCTATTCAGCGCCTTTCTGACCATACTCGACAGTGCTTTTGACGTGCTGAGCATGCCTTCGGTAACGCTCAATAATCTTGTACATAGTGGCGTTCTTCAGGGCTTTGCAGAGTTTGAGCCACATATCATATCCCGAATTGTTACCGATGGTGAGCTGGAGCACGGTATGTGCGCGCTGACCACTGATTAAAGCCACAGCGACGTATGCACCTCATCTCGCTCGCCAACGCGCAGATTTGGAGGCATTCCATGCGGATGAATCCCTTCTCCTTGATCCCGATATGGATTATACGCAGGTCAGAGGACTGAGTGAAGAAGTGAAAGAGAGGCTACAACAATTTAGGCCGACGACACTGGTTAGTACGGCAATCTTCTATTCCGCTCTCTCTCTGATTTCTCGGGACTTATGCAGGGTGCAGCTAAACGCATGGAGGGCATGACGCCCGCCTCGGCAGTCCATCTATTGAAATATGCACGTCGGACGTTGCATGCTCAGAGCCAGCCCGAAACCGAAGCACGCCATGTTGTACAAGCGGTGTAGGGTCTACTTTGATTTCTTACGTTTTTCGCGTTACCCTTCATCAACAACATGCTTTTGGGTTAAATTATTACTCTCTCGGGTGCTAACTACCCACCCGCGCTACTCCGTGCCCGACGGTCTCGCACGTCACTCGTAAGCTAGAATATTTTACCCTGGACGACGTCCCAAAAGTAAGGTTCTTGCTCTGGTAATAGAAATCGAAGAAATCGTCCCCTGGTTCCTTCATATCGCCTACCCAGCCATGGCTGTGGCCTTGCCTGGACCGCAGTGCATGCTCATCCTTTCTTGGTTTAGAACGCGCCGTGGGGTTGGTACGCGGTGTCTACGACGTGAGAATGCCGACTAGCCCGGCACAGCGCCTCCCTTTTGCTCCTTCCACGGAGTTGACCCGCTCACATGCTGTCAACTCTCAGATCTGGGCCTGAACTGTGTATGATTACCAGCAAGACGCCAGCCTGTCGTGCCCGGTTGCAGGGTGCGCACTGGAATCGCGACTCCTGGTTCAGAGAAGAAGCGATTTGGGGGTTCCCCGTGGAATGCATGCCGCTACAGTACCTGATTCCCGTTATCTATCATCGCCAGGAAAGGAACGCCTGGACGACCGTCAGCTCTACATGCCTTTACCTTGGAATCTCAATCGCCGCTGGTGTCTTGCCAACGACCCAGATGAAATCAGGAAACAGAGCACTTGACCACGAAACGCCGCTCCGAATTCGCATTCATCGTTCAAGTTATTACAGTCCCATCATGCTTCTTCGGAAAAGCACGCCCGCGCAACTAGCACTCCGAATCAGAATCTTGTTTAGGTCGGGCAGTGCTCGAATCGAGCCCGTAACTGGCGTGGGATTCAGCGCGCTGCAATCGCTAGAACTCTGCGTAATATTCGCGAGCGAAGGAGATGGGACGCCAGTTTCTGCTATGCCATGGTGATTCTCCGTCAAGGCATGACCAAGGATTCGGAACCATCTCTTGACTGCTCTCACATGTTCGAGAGTTGATCATCGGGCGTGCCAGTCATGATGAGGCGAGGACGGGCCTGAAGTGGGTTCGAACGCCCATGAAGGCAAGTGATGGTAGGTGTGTTCCCGCTGAACGTCAATTTTCTTTCAGCGAATCGACGAGCATGGCACTGATTTCTACGACCACGCTGTCTGTGGTGATGGCCACCGCGCCGACCGAACACGCTCGCCAACGCGTTGACCTCGTCCCAGACAAATTCCTCTCAAATATCCTTAAAGCCCAAAATCTCAAACTTCCCGAACGAACTCTTGCATAGGCGCCCGAGTTGCACCATATCGAAGACCCTCGTGGATGAACGGAATCCACCCGTCGAACGCCACGCCTCGATCTCGCTCGATCCTTGACTGCCTCCCGTAGTGCCCCCACCGCCTCCCGACATTCCGGCCGTGTGCCCTTCCCAAGCAGTTGCGTGTATACATCACCCGCCACACGAAGGCCCAAGCCAAGCGCTGATCGACGACATCGTACCAACGACGCCCCCGTAACCCGCAAATAACATTCCCGCAGCCACACGGGTGACCTCGTCGGAGAGATTTCTCGAGCCCGTCGCCGTCGGACATGCAGACAGAAAAGCGAGCCCTCCGTGGGGACGCGACAGCGCGACGATGTCACGTAGCTCCAAACGGCGTCGATCGGCGAGACGGAGACCGCTGTCCACGCCATCCTGGACCCCGTTGGCAAGCAAAATGTACCCGGTCCCGACTTCTTCATCAGCTGGAGTACTTCCTCGGCAGTGCCGGCGGACGACTCGACGAGGATAGTTTGTGCCAAAGGAGATGTCTCGATCACCTCCTTAACGTATGCCAACTCGGTGATCACACCTGGAAGTGGGCTGTGGCCACCCGAGGCTGGCTGACGAACCACAAGCGGGCGGAGATCGCTACTAAGAACTGCGGTGGCACTGAGCGAAGGCGTCAGAATGGCAAGACTGGGGACGTATGACGAGACGGCGAAATCGAATACTTTTTGCCCAGGTTCCGAATAATGTCCGTCGTAGAACCATGGATAAGAAGAAACGCGAGAGGGCCAGTAGGACACCAAAAAAACTGTGATAGGTCCTCGGGTGGCTATTCGGTAACACGGATGGATGGATGAGCCGTGAATTCAAGTATTAACACATACGATTGAAAACGTTAGAGAATCAAAGATCAGTTTTATGATGGATTTACACAATAGGAATAAGATGTGGTCCCAGCTCCTGCCGTCGTACTGGTTTCCCCATTCTTGTGTCGCGAACGAAACCCCTCAAGACGGCCTGAAGGTTGGCACATCTCTCGGAAGTGAAACCGGGAAAATGGACATGAATAACATGGTCGACAGTGAGCGCATCGCAGCGGGTCTCTGTGCTGTTGAGAATGACCACCGGTCCGGATTGCGGTGCAGCACGGAGCTGCGTGAATAGTTTGCGGAAGGAATTGCTCGAAGCCTGGCAACCGCCGGATCTCGTGGAACGGCTTATCTCGCTCGATAGCGAGTGCCCGGTGCCTGTCCGCCACTTGCCATGCGGACCTTGCCATGAGATGGGCACTACTTTGATTCTGCTCCAGGGAGCGGACAACGATTGTTCGTGAGTGGCACTAGCCTGGTCCAATTGGACAGAGAGTGCGTGAAGTCGACTTGCATGATCGGGTCGAGCAGAAGACATCTCTTCGTAAGAGCTGCGAAGCTGGAAGGATTCCCCCCAAGTGATCTCGGCCCTTGCTCGAGCCACTCGACAGTAGTTTCCGAGAATCAGGCGCCCAGGGCTGCAGCTGCGGCCACCCGTACCACATGGGTGCTTCGGGTGAGTTCATCATAGCGGTGTGAAAGAGAGAGGTCAATCCATGCAAGCTGGGGAGAAGGCTGACAGCAACAGCATACGCATGGAGGAGAGAGGGATGACGAGTAAGCTGAGTACATAGTGTCCGACACTGCCGCAGAAAATCGAACATTGGTGCGGCCGATGGGAATCGAAGCAATATGGTAAGTGCATACTCGAGGTCACTGTCTTGTCTAAGGCGGAGGAAATGAGCAATGAAGGACCCGGTAAGGTCATTCAGATAGGTGGGTTTGTCCGGGCGATCATGAGGAGTCACGTTAACAGCATCCATTAGGGTCGAAATTGCATCCTCGAGGTCAGTGAGCTGTCCGAGGCGCTCAAAACGGGTTCGGAAAGAGTTCCCGAGGTTGTGAAGATGCATGGGCTTGCAAGGGTGGTCATCAGGAGCGAGGTCCACAGCTTCCCTCTGGCAGAAATTGCATCCTCGAGGTCGCTGAGCTGTCTGAGGTACCGAAACGGATGCGGAAGGAAGTGTCAAGGCTGGTATGATACCCAGGCTTGCCAGGATGACTATTGGGAGCAAGGTCAACAGCTTCCTCTCTGGATCGAAATCGCATCCTCGAGATCATTGGGCTGTCTAAGGTGCTCGAAATGGGTGCGGAGGGAATACCAAGGTTGTTAACATAGCTACCGTTGGGAGCAAGGCCAACAGCTTCCCTCTGGATCGAAATTGAGCTGTCCGATGCACTCGAAACGAGCGCTGAAGGAATTCTCGAGGTTGTTAAGATACCTATTAGGGTGGCCATTGGGTGCGAGGTCAACATCATCCTCTGGGTCGAGATTGCGTACTCGGAGTCACTGAGCTGTTCGAGACGCTCGAGACGGGTTTGGAAGGAGATGCCGAGGCTGTTGAGATACAAGGGTCTGCCAGGGTGGCCATGAGGAAGGAGGTCAACAACTTCTCTCTGGGCCGATATTACGTCCTCGAGGTCACCGAACTGTCCAAGGCGCTTAAACCGATACCACAACGTAGCCCCTAGACCCCCCAGTCCCACACAGTAATCATGATGCCACGTTGGCGTAGACTTCCAAAATCATGATTGCCCGTTGTAGGTCAGCTAGATCACCAAACCGTTCGAACCGCTCCAACGGCCGGACGCTCAGAGTCCACGGGTCTTCCTCTGTTAAGCTTGAAGTCCAATCCTGCTCTATGGAAGATTGACTGTCCAATTGCACGCGGCCTTTCATGCGTCCGACACAGTTGGAGCATGAGAGTCGCAGCTCGCATTTTATGAGTTTCTGTAGTGGAGAGCTCCATCGCTTCATGAAGTAATGCCTCGGCATTTTCAGTATTTGCCTCATCGACGTCGTCCCTCCTCCTCTGGGATCGCGCAATCGAGGCCGGCTGAATCAACGTAAGAGGGCGGTCAGGATGGCCGGCAAGGACGAGCAGCCAGAGCATCGCGATACGACCGAAGAGCGGCTTCCAGCGGACCATCCGTGCCCTCGACTTGAGAGAGGATCAATTTGCCCTTGCCAGGTTGGACTGAGCAGCCACACGACAAGGATGGTCCCGCGGACGGACGTCAAATGCACGCTCGAAGTGTTGAATAGAATGCTCTGGATCCCGTTTTTCACCATGCGTTCGATAACGCGTGAGAGCGCTGTGGCCGAGGTTTGTTGCGTCTTCCAGCCCGCCTTGGGATTCCGGATTTGACTGTGTACAGCATGCATTAACGAGGGCCGTGTCGATACAAGCCCCAACCTACCCAGTGGTACGAAGGGTCTGCGCCGATGAAGGATCATTATTTTCCACGCTTCTGCCGTTTGATAGTTACCAAAATGGATGAACGCGAGGACACGACGTACCCATCCTTTAGGAGGAAGCTGAATGCTGTCATGGTGTGAGCAACCAGACGCACGTGGTGAACCCTGCTCGACTCAGGAGCGTCTTACTCATTGTGGTCCAATAGTTATTCCACGGTTGCTGTCAACTCTTGCAGCTGCTCTCCAGCACCCAGTATAGACTGGAATTCGAATGATGCATAGAAGTCGAGACGAACAGTGACCGACAAGTCCGATGGTCTGCAAAACCTGTCAGAACTGACGCCAACTAAAGAGCAACGATACATTATCAGGCTACTCCACTTGACGACACTATTATTCACTGATGAGGGTTTATTTTCGGTTCTCCATTTGGGACCATTATGTTGTAGGATGATGTAAAACCTGGCCGGGAGTCGTCTAAGACCAAGAACGACATCATTCGCTCCGATCGCTACCCTGTTGTTAGCAATGTTCGTAAACTGCCTGGGGAAACGAGTTTCGTACATGTAATAAATTTTTCTTCGTTCTCATCTGTAGAGCCTGAGGGTACGTGCTGTGGTTGTTCACTAACTCTCCAGGGATTTTCTCCTCACCTTGCTCCTGCGCTGCACAACCAAGGGGAGGATTAGAAACGGCGGGTGCTGGTCCAGTGTGTTGCGGGATGTCGATGTCGATTTCTTCGCTCTTGTCGCTCGAGGAAGAAGGCACGTGCTGTAGTTGACCACAGGCTCTAAAGGGTTCCAGCTTGCCTTGCTCCTGCCCCGCACAGGTCAGAAATTGCGAGAGTTTGGGGATTATGTTTTAGGATGCCCATTTCTTCGTTTTCGTTCGCCGATACTGGGGGAGCAGGAAAGTGCTGTGGTTGGTTCCTTGGCTTGCTCCCGCCCCGGACACCCGGGATGTGCCAGAGACGACGGGAGCTGGTGGGTCATGCCGCAGGGAGCGTCAGTTGGTAAACTAGAAGCAAAGTATGGAAGCCCACAGTTGGTGCACTAGATTTCGATTGTGGCATCACTTTCTTCTGCTCAAACAGTTGCCCATCGTCGGTTAGAGAGGTGAAATGAGCTGTTGAAGTATGAGGCAAGAGGCCGACCTAGAATGCTTTTATGCTCGTTCACTTGCACAGCACCAGAGCAAATGGGTCTCTAGGCCCCATTTAGCTGCGGACAACGGGCAATGCACCGGAGAACTAAGGTTTGTTTTCCCTTTCCACTGGAAATCTACATGAATGCATGCGGCCAACACCGTATCGGTGTGGGTTTTCGCCGCCAACGCCGCGTGAGCTAACAATTGTGCGGGGAGTATATTGGTAACGCGAACGCCCTCACGGTCCTCATGCAAAGACGTGAATCATCATCCATGGTGAGTATGAAAGAAAGCAGACCTCGGCACTGGCTCGAGTGTGGCAAATCAAACGACCAATCCCCCCCTGGCAATCTTCATGTGAACACGAAGCTGTGGTGCTGTGCGTGCTTATTTGAGAGGCTCGAGTGGGTAGGTTTTGAAGGGACTTTGACAGCCAAATCATAGGGTACCAGAGCTCGTTCCCTGTAACAAAAACACGGTTCTAAGTGTGTCAACTGGGGACGGCCGAGAAACAAGTTCTGTAGGGATGCAGCATTGAAGAACGACTGGCCAGACGGACCCGCCAGCAGAAACTACGGTGGTTGGGGTCCACATCGGAAGATGTCGGGGAGTAGAGGCCCGTCTTCAGTGGAAGGCTGGGGCATTCAGCGCTTCAGCCCTGCGTTTTCCAGTTACCCATCCTGGCCGGTTCAATATGGAGAGTCTCGTTCTTCCCTTTATTTTACCCCAATCTCGAAATGTGGTGCAACCGCAGTGTTACAAGCACTTGCAGCACTGATTGACGAGTGTACCACACATATTGGACGCGACAGTCCTCGTGTCACGGTCACGTGATTCAGAAATCAGTGGTACTGGTTGGCGTCCATGCCATTGTCGAGAGCGTCATTTTACTTCGTCTTTGTGCTCGTCGAGTTTTCGTTACCAAGGGCAGTGTTCAGAGCTCTCTTGTCCTCCTCTTATTCGCCCAGCTCGTCATAAAAGCCTACGTAACTAGAATACCACACCAGCTTACCCTCGCACCCAACATCTGACAATATGCGCTCGTCAGCGCCTCTCGTGTATGCGCCCTCGCCATCTGCTCGGAAGCCCGTCTTCAAACGGAGACGACTCAACCATGCCATCGAGCCCGGATGCCTGTCCGGTCGAGCACTGACGGACAATTCCAAGGTCACTCCGACGGCGAATACGCTGTCGTTGTCCGTGTGCTCGAAGCTCTCGTGTTCGACATGCCACCGCGTGCTCTCGACGGCGATCCGACCCAGCGTTGCAGGCCCTCTCGTGTGTTCGAGGTGTGTCGTGTTTTTACCTCTTGGTCCCATTCGTACACTCGCTCCGCCGAGAAAACCCCTGGCATCGTCCATACCACCCGGGAGACGAGAAATTCGCCGCCCTGCTTTCCTCGTCGCGCGCTAACATACCGCTCGTACAGATGCTCTGCCCCAACGTGTGCGATCTGCGCGCGTACGTGTACATCGTACACCCGCCCCTCCTCCCTCCCGCCTACCCCCGCCCTCACGCGCTCGCCGTCCCCCACTACCCAAGCCACGACGCCCGTCTCTCCCAAGCGAGCTGCACTCAGCCTCAGTTACGCCGCGATGAACTGCGATGTGTCCCTCTCGCTGGCCCCACCGCCCGTCCCCTCGTTCAAGCGCAAAAAAGCACCGATCGACAAAGAAGACCTCGATGTTGACGGCGACATCGACAGCACTGCGGGGCGCGATCACCGCGATCTCATGTCCGCGTACAGCGCTGGTGCCGACACCATCGTCATCCCCGGCTGCGGACGCGTCGTGTGTCGTGCGTGCTGTGTCGAGAGCGTACCCAAGTGAGTTGCCTGTGCCTCCCGTTTCTCGCGGGTTCTGCTTCTCTCAGGCGCTAATCTCTGGGGGCGTAGCGACGGAAAGTTGTGCGTCGACTGTTTTTCGTTCGTGTAGCGCTTGTCGTACCGGGCCTCTCTCGCTTTGACGTCCGCTTGTCTGTGTCTCGTCATTCGGTCGCTGTTTTGTTCCATCCTGCTCGGATTTTCTGCCTACCATGCTCGCATTCACTCACTGTTTCCTTCATACGGCACTACTTAGAAGATATTGTATCCGTATTAATAGAAAGTGTTTCTCTCATGCGACTCAGTTTGGGCGATGCTGGTTCGAATGGCCATGATATGTGATAGTGGTATGTTCATCTACAGACGGCTCTACGGTATTGATGCTCACAATATAGATATATATCTGCCTTTTTTTTTTCTTTGCCGTGCACGAGCAGCCACGCAACAAAAAGAAGTCCGCGTTTGAGATGTTAACCCACTAACCCCCACCAAGAGCCGCCTTACAGGACCAGGTTGATAGGACTGCAGTTGATCCCGACGAGCTGGCTTCCAAAGTTCTAGATAAAGGGGGGGACGTCGTCAGTCACGTTCCGTCTTCAATACCGCCGCCGAGGGCCTTCACGGCGCAAGGGAAAAAAAAAGGATGACGGTAAAACACGTACCTTGGTGTCAGAGCAGCACACTGCCTGCGCCGTGCACGTCGCACCGGCGCCGCCCACGACGTTCACGATGGGGTTGCAGTCAAGGCCGATGAGTCCTTGAACAGAGCCAACGCCGAGAAAACCGAGCAAACCCGGCGTGGCGTCGCTCGCCTGTGGGGATCGCGTTTGCATGGTGAGCAAAGAGGGGGGAGGGAAAAGAGGGTCACGCAACGGTCATGGTGTTGTCGCAGCACTGCATCGTGCCGACGTTGCATTGATTGACGGTGTCGGGCCAAGCGCTGGGGCTGGCGATGACGCTCGCAGCGATCGCAAGGACGAGGGTGGAGGCATGGACGAGCATGACTGAGGGAATAAGATGCAGGAGAGATGGAAGAAACTGCGAGGGCGAAGAGACGCTGTGTGATCTGAGGAGGGGCTAGACCCAGCGAGGGGACGCGTTTTTTATACGTTCAGCGGATAATGGTACGACCCGACGGCGTTTTGGTGTTGATTTCTTTTTTCGCCATGCATGCTGGACGGGGAGTAAGTCGCAGGGCGGATATGGCCATACCATCGCCCGCGTCGTAGGGATACTCCGAGGCTCCCGAACATAGTCACTATGCGCGCCGTAATCTAGGCGACAACACATCAGCCAAGGGAGAAAATGCAGACGGGCCGTGCAGCGGGTTTAGCCTGAGGCAACTCATTGACGCGGCGGGGTCAACGGAGATGGTTCCTTAATACGTCATCCAGATAGTACGGTGATGGAGAAGCACCGTTTTCCACTACTTCTTTGTCGCCACGAAGGAGGACCGCACTAGCGAAGACGCTTGCTTTGGCAGCTGCAGTACTTGGGTTCATCTGCCAAGAAACTGACAGAGCTGTGCCTGAAAAGCTTCAGGAAGAAGGATGCGACACACCACTCCCGAGGGAAATAGTGACTAGGGAGTACTTTCCAGAACACAAGGATGAATGAGAAACACACGGATGGCGGAACCAGCACTTGGTTACGAACCTTCAAGTGGCGGGCCCGCATCTGTGGCAAACCCGACGGAAGCCTGTCGCACTTTGGTTATATGGCATATTAAAACCGAAAAACTCACCCCAGAATTCCTCGGTGCGTGTTTAGTTGACAGTATATGAGAGCGGGTCTTCCGAGGTCTTCGAACGTCGTGCATTGACGCGATTAGCTACTATTCGCATCGCCAGAGTCGACCTACCCTGCGGTCTCTGCCCGCGTTTTGGAGTGCGACCGACCCCTTGTCAATGTCTGAACCTGGCAGCACGCTGTCAACAGCGCGTCGACGACGATCGAGGTCCAAGTTGAACCGGTAGTGTCCTTGAATTGCTCCTACATGGACGTCGTCAAGGTTCACCTCAAATTGGAGCTCCTAGGTAACCTTTAGTCTGGTGACTGCTGAACCGTCTTCAACCACCGAATGTGGGGAAATGGCAACGCCACACCGTCGGGAAACAAGGGCCACTCTACTCGCACCAGAATGCTGACCACGGCCACACGCATTCGTCATTGCTCTATCAGCCTCCCCTCTCTTAGGCCGAATGTGTACGATATTTCTCTTCTAATGTTGCGATTGCTATCTTTCTGAGCTTCTGGTCTGCGTTCACACACCACTACTACCCGCATCCGCTCGGACTCGGACCGCAATGTTCGACTTTCGCTGTTTGCGGTAAGACTGCGCCGCAGTACCGCTCCAGGCCAGTGGAAGCTATGTTCTCAGTGCTTTTACACACGAGCGGCACAGTACTAGTTCACCGGAGTATCCCATAAATATGATAACACGCGCAGCGTCCACGGAACTACCCATCCATACCTTCCTCGTCCGCGAGCGACTCATCGACACGGACGAGTTTTCGACCCATGGTTGCGCTCATAACGTGGTTGTTCTTCGGCATCGTCGCGGCGGTTGCATTTCCGCTCTGGAAAATCCTCAGACTCGCGTGGTATCATCCGCACAGATCTGCCCTGCGCCATCTACGAGTACCGAAACGAGCGAGCTGGATGCTTGGAAATGTGGTCGAAATCATGAACGACGTGAGTCGCTGCCTCCCTATTATTCTTATGCCCGGCTAGTCCAAGACAGTCTACGCACGCCTTACGATAGGAAAAAGGCGCGCTGATCGATAGATGGGTGAAGGAGTGCGGCAGCACGCTGAGATTCAAGGGGATCTTTAACGTGCGTTCATGTCCTCCCCAATTCCCGGACGCCAGAAACCGGGTTTGCTGACCTCGCCATGCCGCCTACTTAGAGCGATCAACTGCTCACCGTGGACACGCGTGCCATCCACCATATCCTCACCCACACTGATGCTTATCAGAAGGCGCCCGAAACTAGACGTGCCTTGGGACAGATCTTCGGAGAAGGTGAGGCGATGACCGTCGCATTGACTCGGCTAGAGCACGTTGACCGCCGACATGGGTAGGGATACTCGTCGTGGAAGGCGCGCAGCATCGTCAGCAGGTTTGCCGTTCATCGTTTCCACGACAACAGCGACTGAATCGTTTACGAACAGAGACGTATAATGGTACTTGATCGCCGCCGCGCGCTTTGAAAAAAAAGCGTAACCAGCTTGATTGATCCCCGTTCCAGAATCCAGCATTCGGCCCAACGCAGATTCGAGAACTGACCGAGACTTTCTTTGTCAAGGCTAACCAGGTGCGTGCCGTCGTCGTTTTTTTTCTTTTCCTTCGATCAAGCAGGTACTCACCATCACTGCACCAGCTTCGTGATTTGTGGTCCTCGGAGATCGCCAAGGACCCTGCTGCAACGATCACCGGTACACGTATTGATGCCGTGCCCTGGCTGACCAAAGTGACGCTCGACATCATCGGTCTCGCAGGTGCGATCGCTAGATATTAAGAAAAATGTACGTTATTAACTACGAGAAACAGGATTCAACTACCACTTTGACGCGCTCTCAGGCGAGGAACCCGATGCACTTAACGATGCGTTCTCAACCCTGTTTTCGGCGAGCCAGCGCATCAGCATGTTTGATATCTTGCAAGTGTTCATCCCGATCATGCGTTTCATCGTGAGTGCCATTTTCCTATCTCTCGTTGGCGTTTGACGAGTTGTTCATGAACCTGAAACAGCCTACCGCCGAAGGCCGCAAAATGCAAGCTGCTCAGCGTACCATGACAGAGATCGGACATCAACTGCTCAGGCGTGCAAAAGTGGCCGTCTTGGCGAGTGCGACCGAAAAGGGGGAGATCGAGAAGAATAGTTGGCGTGGCCGAGATTTGTTGTCGCTGTTGGTAAAGGCAAACATGGCGACTGACATCCCCAAGAGTCAGAAGCTGTCCGATAAGGACGTCATTGCGCGTGCGCTTCTTCTTCTAAGGGTGTCATCGACACCGACCGACGATGTTCTGCAGAGGTCCCTACGTTTCTCGTTGCGGGTCATGAGACGACGAGGTATGTACAGCGTTACGCATTGCTGTCCATGTAGGGGCTCAAGAAACGGTGCCATAGTTCTGCGGTCACTTGGGCGTTGTATGCCATGACGCAAGCAACCGAGGTTCAAACGAAACTCAGGGATGAGCTGCTGTCGGTTGATACTGACACGCCATCGGTGGACGAGCTCATGGCACTACCATATCTCGACGCATTCTTGAAAGAGACCCTTCGCTTGCACCCACCCGTTCCAAGCACGTCGCGGCTGGCGATGAAGGACGATGTTTTGCCCGTCGAGAGGCCGTACACGGACAGATACGGCGTCGTTCGTGATACCATCGCGTACGTTGTGCATCTTTTCTTCACGTGGACGTCACGGGTCATGTCTTATGAAAAAAAAGGATCACCAAGGACGACCCGATCTTCATACCAATCGAGGCGATGAACCGGTCCAAAGAACTATGGGGACCCGATGCTCACGAGTTCAAGTGCGTCGTCTCGTGCCATTCGTTCTATCGGGCGGACTCGTGTGCTAAATGGACGTGTTACAGGCCGGAACGATGGAACGACGTCCCTGGGGCGGTCTCCCAGGTTCCAGGTATCTGGGGTCACTTGATGACCTTTATCGGTGGACCGAGAGCGTGTATCGGCTTTCGGTTCTCGGTCGTCGAGTGCGTCGCGCTGCCTGTTTGACGGGGTGGTATCGTGGCTGACGCAAGGCGGCAGGTCCAAGGCGATCTTGTTTTCGCTCGTCCGCGCGTTCGAGTTTGAACTTGCGATGCCTGTGAGCCAGGTTGGGAGCAGGACGGCCATCGTACAGCGTCCCGTTAATCGGGATGATCCGACGTACCAGCCTCAGCTCCCGCTGCTGGTCAGGCCACACCAGAGGACGTGAGGACGGTCGAGGAATAGATCCTAGTGAATTACATAATCACAACTCCGTTATCTTATCATCTGTGGCTATGCAAACCTCGGGAACAGCCGAGAGAGGAACACTGGCTTGCGTAGGCTGGAGAGCGACGGTCGACAGCATGTCAGGCAACGAACACGGAAACACGCTCGGTGGTGGACCAGCGTCGGACCCACCGCCGCCGACGTGGGGAAGACCATCGGCACCACTCATCGGTCGCATCGGCGACTGGAGCAACACCACCAGCGCGCGACCAAGCTCGTCCAGGTACCACCTCGTCCTCGTCTCCGATGGCACCCGTAACTGATGTGCATGGTAAACAGCTCCGGTCGTTTTGCGACCTTGTCCTCGCTTGCCTCGTCCAACACAGGCCCTCCACCCCCTCCGATCGATCAGGATGATGATGACGACAACGACGAAGGCCCGCCGCGCGAAGGCGAGAGCTGGTTCGCAGGCGGCGAGCGGAGGTACGCATATATGCCCCTCTGCCCCTTTCTTCCGACGCCGACCTCGTGACCAGTGGCATCTCTGTACAGAACCCGAACGCGCGGGGAAACGCGCCCGGTGGGCGGCTGGTGCAAGACATTCTACAGCGTGCTGCCGAGTGCGTCCTTGATTCGAGGTGGTGAGAGCAAGGTCGGCTGACGGCGTGTTGACAGGACGTCTGCTTCACGTGCGTCCCAGCCGCAAACGCGGGAGCCATCGCATGCGTTTAGGGGTGGTGGACACACGTTGGGGAGCGACGAGGTCCAGAGCACGTACGTGCCCGACCCAGATGCGCAACAACAAGGTATGATCAGATCGTCTCCGTGATTCACGACTCGAACGTGTCGTTAGCACCCGTCGACGACGAGGCTGCTCAGCGCAACATTACGTTTTGGCGCAACGGATTCAGCATCGAAGGGGGACGGTTTTACAGCTATGCGGATCCCGAGAACGAGCAGTTGCTCGCGGAGATCAACACGGGACGTGCGCCAGTGTCGGTGTTGAACGTCCGACCGGGACAACCGGTCGAGGTGATCGTGTCGAAGCGGACCAACGAGGACTATGTGCCCGAAAGACGGGCGTTTGAAGGGTCGGGGAACCGCCTTGGGTCGCCTGTGCCGGCGGCGGTGACAACGAGCATGCCGGGGACGTTCCCCGCTGGAACGGGCGCAGCGCCGAGTCGCGTGGAGGGAGCGGGCGTGACGACGCTGTTTGAGGTGGATCGGACGCGACCGACGACGACGGTGCAGATACGGTTGGCAGATGGGACGCGGATGCCGTGCCGGATGAATCTGACACACACGGTCGGGGACATTCGCAACTTTATCAATGCGTACGCCGTGTCGTTGTCTTGGTGACCTGGTGCTGACGCGGAGACAGGTCGCGGCCAGAAAATCTGACGCGGACATACACGATTGGGACGACGTTCCCGAACCGCACGCTGGAGAACGACGGCGAGACGATCCAGGCGGCGGGGCTGGCGAACAGCGTGGTGGTACAGCGATGGGTGTAGTCCTGGAAAGGGCATGTATTCACACGCATATTGTGGAATTTTAATTCTTTTACATTGCCACGTAAAATAATTCGGTTTCACTTTTTCATTCTCTGCCACGATGGCGCCGTTGACGAAGCCCGAGGCAGTCTTGAAACAGGCAGAGGGACTCGTCTCGGTCGGGCAGACGCACGCCGCCCTGCAGTCTCTGACCGAAATGTTCACCTCGAAGCGATTCCGGTCGACGCCCCTCCCCGCCCTCGAGCCCATCCTCCTCCGCTTCGTCGAGCTCTGCGTCGATATGCGCAAGGGAAGGACCGCAAAGGAGGGCCTCATGCAGTACAAGAACATCGCCCAAAACTCAAACGTCGCCTCCATCGAAGTCGTCATCCAGCGATTCCTCGCACTCGCAGACGCCAAGGTGCAGCTGGCTCAGGAAAAGGCTGACAAGGCCGTCGCAGTCGACGTCGACGATCTTGAGGCCAGCGAAACACCAGAGAGCATCCTCCTCGGTGCAGTCAGCGGTGATCAGAGCAAGGATCGCACAGACAGAGCACTCGTCACACCCTGGCTCAAGTTCCTCTGGGAGAGCTACCGCACCTCGCTCGAAACGCTCAAGAACAATGCCCGACTAGAAGCGATATACCAGGTGAGCACCCCCACGCCCTGATCACCCCCCGCAACGTCTGATCCCGTCCCATCAGCAAGTCGCACAGCAGGCCTTCCGCTTCTGTCTCAAGCACCAGCGCAAGGTCGAGTTCCGTCGGCTGTGCGAGACGCTTCGTCTCCACCTCTCCAACGTCGCAAAATATGCACATCAGGCGCATACCATCAACCTCTCTGATCCAGAGATCCTCCAGCACCACCTTGATACCCGGTTTGCTCAGCTAAACACCTCCGTCGAGCTAGAGCTATGGCAGGAAGCATTCCGTTCCGTAGAAGACGTCCACAACCTCCTCACTATGGCAAAGAAGGCCCCTCGGCCCGCGATGATGGCAAACTACTATGAAAAGCTGACAAAGATATTCCTCACGAGCGGAAACTCGTTATACCATGCCGCGGCGTGGGGTCGCTATTATGCCGTTGTTACCAGCATAGGTGGCAAGTCCGAGGAAGAAATGAGCCGTCTTGCAGGTCAAGTGCTCGTCAGCGCTCTCGCCGTGCCTGTCGGCCTGCATGGCGATGAGGACGAGGGGCGATCCAAGTGCACACGACTCACTGCCCTACTTGGCCTCACCAAGGCACCGACTCGGGCCGGTCTCCTCAAGGATGCCGTGAGTGCGGTTCGTTCTTGGCCTGCCAATTTACCGACCATCTGCAGCTCTCGAGAGACGTCCTTCGCCTCTCTCCAGTTCCGATCAAAACCCTTTATAACCTCCTCGAGGCCTCCTTTGACCCCCTCACCATCTGTGCTTCCACCGCACCGATCCTCTCTACGCTCTGTGCCAGCGACACACCCTATGCAGGCTACCGCCCTCTCCTCTCCCGCGCCCTCCTCTCCCGTCTCCTCTCCCAGCTCTCCCAGGTCTACAGCACACTCAAAGTGAGCGCCCTCCTCGACCTCGTCAACCCCCTGGACGACTTTAGTCCCGAACAAGTCGAGGCCTACGTCATGGGTTGCGCCCGCCGTGGCGAGCTCCGCATCCGCGTCGACCACGCGACGGAGACTATCTCCTTCATCGACGAGCCCTTTGCCTGCCCCGATGAGTACAGCACCGCGGGGCCGAGCACAGCCTCGCCTCGCGACACTCCTGTCCAGCCTTCATCGACCGAGCTCATGCGCACCCGTCTGAGCACGCTCGCGACGGCGCTCCACAGTGCCGTGCAGGTGATCGACCCCCCGCCGGTGTTGTCCCCCGAGGAAGAGACTGCCCACCAAGCTGCCCAGTTCGCTGAGCTCGTCGCGGCCGCCAACGCTGAACGCCGCACACTCTCCCTCCGCAAAGCGCTCGTCGCACGCCGCAGGGAGCTCCTCTCCGAGCTGAGCGTACGCAAGGAGAAAGAAGAAGCCTCCCGCCGCGCAGAGTTCACACGAGCCAAGAAGCTTATCGAGGAACAGAAAGAAAAAGCGGATGCCAAGAAGAAGGAGATCGAGCGCGCACGGCGCGAGATCGAGACGATCCGCACAGAGGAGGCCAAGAAGATCGCGCAGGACTTGGTGAAACGCGGCGGTCTCAAGGTGTCCATCGCGGTCCGTGTCCGAGTCCTGCGCTGTGTCGCACCATTGGCTGACCACCGCTTTGCATGTAGGACATGGAAGACTTGAGCAAGGACCGGTTAATGCGTCTACAAGTGGAGCAACTGGAAAGGGAAAAAAAAGACCTCCAAGAGCGCCTGCGCATCGCTGCGAAGCGTATCGACCACATCGAGCGTGCGTTCCGCAAGGAAGAACGCCCGCTGCTCGCCCAGGACTATGCGGAACAACAAGCCGCGGACCGCGCCACGTTTGAAGCGCTGCAAAAGGCACGGATGAAGAACAGTCTCGCGGCGCACAACCAGGCACTCGCGACCAAGAAGCGGCTAAGTCGGATGCAAGGTGAGTATAGGGCACATCGGGACACGTTGCTCGCGGCCTGCGCGGAGGAGTACCAGCGCCAGAAAGCGATCGCGGAGAAGAAGATAGAAGAGGAAAAGGAGAAACGGCGCAATGCGTTCGAGGCGCAGAAGGAGGAGGAGAGACGCGAGCGCGAACAGGCGGAGGCTGCTGCGCGCGAGGCAGAGGAGGAGCGTCTCAGGGCCGAGAAAGGTGCGTGTCTCCCCCTACATTCCAATCCCGTCATATTGACGAGAACGTGGCAGAACAACGTGCGGCGGAAGAGGCCGAGGCAGTGCGTAAGCAACAAGAGGAAGAACGCTTGGCCGAACAGCGTCGCCAGCGCGAGGAGGAACGTGCGGCCGCGTTCGAAGAAGCGCGCAAAAAGGCGCTGCGCGAGCAGGAGGCAGAGGAACGCGCGCGGATGCGGGCGCAGACCAGAACAACAACGACCACCGAAGCTACCGCGTGGCGACGTGGACAAGCACTCCCGCGCGCGCAGAGTCCGGCGCCTCCGCCCACTGGTCCACCCAAGATTGGACGCGCATCTGGCGGATGGCGGCAGCGCGAGGCGGAAAAGGAAAAGGGGGCAGTGGGGTCCACTCTGACCCCCGCGCCGCTCACCGAGAGCAAAAAGGACGCAGACGGGTTCGAGACGGTGGCAGAGAAAAGGGTGTGGCGGTCCAGACGGCTACAGAGTCAGACGTAGATGAAAGCCAAGGGGACGTTTTTTTTTTTTTGCTTTCTTTACTGTGAGCGATGTGACGACGCATGCATCCCCGTCCGTGTCGTCTCTATGTGTTTTTTCTTTTTACATCCTCGTTCGTTTTTCGTTGTTTTCGATACTGTGCACTGTATGGAACTGCAACCCCCCAAAAAACCTGCGCGATTTGGGGGGTGGGTGTGCGCTATTTGGTGGCTAAGTGTGCGCGACGTAGCACTAGATCCGTGCGCGAAACTCCTGGGACTCAGACACTGCGTGGTGAATCTAATGCTCTTGTCGGCAAACAATCACGCGGTACTATCGACGCTCGACGCTCATCATGGACAGTCGAGGAAGCACGACAGAGACGAGACGCATCGGATGCGGATGCGGACGTGGTAAGTAGATGGAGATCGGATCCAAGGCCTATAAGAGCTCGTCCCGATGGCGTACTCCAGACAACGACCGCTCTGTCTTCTCCATCATGGCTCCCAGATCCTTTAGCTCTGCCCACCGAATCAGTGCGGAAAACACCCTCCCACTCCCAAGCCTGCCAAGGTTCGGGGTGGCATCCAGGGATCTTCTCGCCGTCGTCGTGCTCGATCCACCGGTGGTTCCTGCCACCCTCGATATGCCATCGGGCACGCCGAGCACAAGAGCACCACAAGAAGCCAGCGCTCCCTCCTCAGCGTTCAGCTCCCTTCCTCTCTTCAGGTAGATGTGGCAGACCCAACCGTGCTGGTCTCCTTGACTTTCAGTCTCCCCCCCGTGATACCTATCTCGTCCCGCTTTCCCCGAGATCGCAAAAGAGACGATTACCTCTGTTGCGCCCGAACTAGCAGACACGCATTCGCGAAGGCCTGCAGTCTTGGGCCTGAGTAAGTCCACCTGCTCGTCCTGGCAATGTCTTCGCACTAATTTACCGCTGTAGCACGCTAAATGTCCTCGCAGGCATCAAGGCTGAGCCAAATTCAAACCTTTTCCCCACAGAACTCGAGGTGGTCGTGAATGATCTGTCCTCCGACATGCCGCTGGATCCGCCGTATCTGTACTCATGGTGCCATTGTGCATCCCCGTGCCAGACGTCTTTCCTGAGTTGTCCACGTTCCTCTGTACGAAGCATGTTGACCACCTGCTCAATTTCCTCATGCCCTGCCCAGTACCACCCCTGCTCTACTGCAATGATCCTGCAGGCGAGCGAATGCTTGCTCTCCTCTGAGAACATGCCAGCAAGCTTGCGACAACCCACAGCGACCAGACACTCCTCACATGCGATGGCCGTCAACGGTCTGTGGCACGACGCGTGCGCCCTGAGCATGGACGATACTCTGTACAGCAAACCCTAACCCTACGACCCATGCTGCGAGCTGAAATGTGCTTGAATGTTTCCTGACCGCAAGATCGCGTTTGAGGTATAACTACGGTAATACATCCACTTTCTACCCTAACCTCGAATGAATAGCAGTATGCAAGAGCATGAGTCGTCACGCGTCATCATTACTTTTCATACCACAAATGCTCGAATACGTCATACAATTCCATCCATAAACATGCAAATGTCAACGAAGCATAGCCTAATCCAGACGAGCAAGGAGCACTGCGGGCAGTCTACTTCTTCTCGTGCTGCTTCTTCACGTGCGCACGCATGGAGTCGGCGCGAGAGTAGGCTTTGCCACAGTGGGGACACGAAACGGATAAATCGAGGTGCATTCCGATATGTCGTCGAAATGCATGCCCGCGATGCTCCTAGCCGCAACCCCTTCCATCCGTCGTTTACCACATTTAGGCCAGTCACAAATATCGATGCATCCGTTGATAAGCGATGACTTTTCCATTCTTACAAACCAATTTTCAGGTTCCAATCAGGACCATGGCACATCAGCATATCCTGGTCCAAGAACAAGAGGTAGAGATACCCGAGTCTCTGGGAAGTCGTCAACTGAAGGGAACCTGTACGTGAGCACGAACCTCCAATGCTTCCATGCGTCTCGCAAGCTCCCTCTCCCGTTCGGCTAATGCAGTACGTTCCCTTTCAAGTGCAGCTCGCTCCTCGGCACGTTCCCTTTCGAGTGCTGCGCGCTCCTCAGCGCGTTCCCTTTCGAGTGCTGCTCGCTCCTCAGCACGCCCTTGTTCAACATCTGCACGTGCTTCGTCATAGGCCGCTTGACGTATCCGTTGCATCTATCGTAGCATGAGCACGAGAAACGATGTAGGTCATGCACAAACGCACCATCTGTGGCCATCTCGCCTCCTCCCATCTTCTCTCCACTTCCGCTATCTGTTCGCTCACGGCGCTCAGCTCCTTGTGGTATGCATCACGTACGTGCGAGACGCTGTCGGCCATGGGTACGTCGATGCCCAGGTACGTCCCACCCTTGCGAGGAGGCTCTCCTACGGACCGTGGGGCAATCGGGAATAGCTCTATCAATGCATCCATGATGGTGGTTGCGAACCAGTAACACTGGTGCTGGTTCAGGCTGTACGAAGGCGCATGGGAACTCGTCACCTTGACCAGGGTGGCGAGTTGGAGTATGGACGGTCGGGTGGTGTCGGGATCGAACGTCAACTTTCGGATGGACTTGGATTTGTTGAGACGCCAGAGACGCACGAGTTCTTGGTAACCATCCGAGTGTAGACGGACACACGTGATGACATCGTCTGCTGGCAGGTCATGGGAGGGCGAGGAGGAGGAAAATGAGGATGGAGCAGAGTTTGATGACAGCGCCACTTTATCGGCCTTGTCTTGGATCTGGACCATTCTCTCGGCAATGATGCAGGCTTTCTGCGGGCTGTCGACGAGACCCACTTGCAGCATCAGGAACTCGTGTTCCTTTCCGCTGGTATGCTTATAGTGTATGACCTGCTCGACGAAGCACCTGTTTATCTGAGTAGATTCGTTGTCCATTATAGCCTCCAACCATTCTTTCGAGGAGTTGAAAGTGCAAAAGTTTGTTGTCGTACGTGGGAAGACACCCTTGACATATGCAGGCGGGGGTTGGGGTAATTCCATGAATGCGAAGAGAGCTTTGTAGAGGCGCTTTGGGATAGTCGACCAGGAAGTTATTGCATTGTAACCCATGCTGTTGGTGGTGATTGGGCAAGATAAGGGTCCCCCGGACCAGACTCCGAGACCTTCAGAAAAGGTCGTGAGCCACGAGGAACTCTTGAACTCAGAACGGCACTTGGAGCCAGCGAAACGAAATAAATAATTCAAAAGCATACACCTCGATGGTGTATGTGGCCTTGCCTTTGTGATAGCTTCGAAGGGGAAATATTTGTTGCCAATTCCAACTTGCTGGCTACATAGGTCGATCGGACCGTGGGTACGAGCTTGCACGATTGACTGACTTCAAAGCTTCATCATCGAATTGTTACTATAACAGGAAATATATCACTTCTGCGACAGTCGGAATGTCCAATAATTCCATACAAGTGGGGAGATTTACGGGATTGGCACCAAAATTTATCCAGAGAAAACAAATTTGCTAGCCTCCAATGTCACGTGACCTCAGGCCAATGAGCGACTGTGCATGGCGGGTTTGCTTGAAACCCGCTAGGCAAGTTGGTCCACTCCAGTACACCGTCGTGAGTTCGATTCATGTACCCAGTGGGGCTCTCCAATGTTGGAGCTCTCAGTCCCTCCATGCGTCCCTCAAGCTCCTCCCTCCTCCGTGCCAGACCAAATCAACGCGTTCCCTTTTGCTTTTGAGTGCTGCTCGCTCCTGGGCATGTCCTTGCTCAATGCCTTCTATATGTACTTCACCTGACCGCCCGTTCATCTGCCGCTCAGCCACCATTCAACACCTGACCATAATCTCGCAAAGGGTTCCCCTTGTCGGAGTCTGTCCGCTGACGAAAAACTTTGCATCGCTTCCCAAGTTCTGGCGTTTCCAGCGATGAGCATATAGCACATCATGTATAGTGTAGAACGTTGACAGGCCTAGGCAATCATCATCATTCTTATCATCATCATCATCACACACTTGCTATAACTGGAAAAAATTAAGGTGGATGTTCATGATATGACGTGGGATGTTCTCCTGCTTCAAGTTGGGAGAATGCACTACCTGTGGATTGATGATCAATGTGTGATGGCTTTCCCATTCTTACAAACCAATCCTTGGGCCTCATGTTTCCATGCTGCAGACATCATTGAGGAGGGCATAATAAAATGCATTCAAAATCCCATTAGAGATATTCGAGTGTCATCGTAAGGTACACGACAATCACGGACTGGGATGTGTCGTCGTTAGTTCGACACCTATACCTGGGCCTGAGCCTCCAGTGCCTCCATGCGTCTCGCAAGGTCCCTCTCCCGTGCGGCCATCACAGCATGCTCCCTTTCAAGTGCTACTCGCTCCTCTGCACGTCCTTGCTCGATACCTTCTGTGTGCCCACCTGCACGTGCTTCGTCACGGGTCGCTTGGTGCATCCGTTGTATCTATCATACGATTCATACCATGAGCGCGAGAAATGTAGGTCATCCACAAACGTACCATCTCCCCCTCCTCCCATCTTCTCTCCACATCCGCCATCCGTTCGCTCACGGCCAGGCCGTCAGCTTCTTGCCGTATTCGTCACATGTTTGAGGGACGCTGTCAGCCATGGACACGTTCATGCGATGGTGGGGCCAACCCCTGCGAGGAGGCTCTATGGACCGCAGGGCAATCGGGAACAGCACCATCAATGCTTCCACGATGGTGACTGCGAACCAGTAAGACTGGTGCTGGTTCAGGCTGTACGAAGGCGCACGGGGGCTCGCCACCTTGACAGGGTGGCGAGTTCGAGCATGGACGGTCGGGTGGCGTAGGGATCGAACGTCAACTTTCGGACTTGGATCCGTCGAGACGCCAGAGACGCGCAAGTTCATGGTAGCCCTCCGAATTCAGATAGGAACACATGATGACATCGATGGCTGGCGAGTCATGGGAGGGCTCGAAGGGAGACTTTGACGGAGTATCGACCCTGTCTTGGATTTGAACGGTTCCGCTGGCAACAATGCAGGCTTTTTGTGGGCTGTCAACGAGACCCACTTGTGGCATTATGTTCCTTTCCGTTGGTATGCTAGTAGTGCACGACTTGTTCGACGAAGCATCTGTTCACCTGAGCGATCGATTCATTGTTAGCCTCCAACCATCCGTGAGGGAAGTAGAAAGTGCGAAAGGTTGTTTTCGTGAGTGGAAAGACACCTTTAACGTATGGATGCGCGGCGGGGGCTGGGTAACTCCATGAATGCGAAGAGAGCCCTGTAGAGTCGCTTTGGAAGGGGCGACCAGGTTATGTTGTAGCCTATGCTACTCGTAGGCATTGCGACGATAGACCATGAAAAGGGTCTGCTGGAGTAGACTTTCCAACGTCCCTCAAGAAGAGTGATAAATCACTGGTTATTGAAAAGCACTGCAAACGAAATAAGGAACTCACAAGCGTATGCCTTGATGGGGTACGTGACCTAAGTTACCTCCATTGTGATGGCTTCGCTTCGTTACCAGTCCCACCTTCTGCTTTGATGAGGTTGAAAAAACTTTTGTACGTGTCCCCACAGTCTTAAGAGCCGAAGTATCCATTTGCTGTCGAATGCGGGAAAGAGCAGTGTACAGCTGTGTGTGCGAAAGGATCAATGCACAGGTCGAGAACAGAGCGGTCAAGTGAATCCCGGACAGTCGTTGAAAGTGATACGCAAGACAGAGATGTTTGCGAGTTATGGTCCAGTCCAAACCGGGAGGAGAGAAGTTGCCGGTGACGGGGAAATTGAACTTCATGTACCCACACGGCACGGACCTGTTCACACGAAAGTATCTCGCGTCGGGGCGCTCAGGAAAGACGGTCAACACTTTGGCTCGCTCAGGCACGCTCTTGCACAGCCTGTTCGCATGACACGAACGGACAGTGGCGGCACGGCGGCAACTGGGGCACGATGGGCACGCTCTGGCACGTACCTGTGGAGAAAGAGGTGCACCATCGACACAGAAAGAAAGCGTGCGATCGATCGATCGATCAATGTCCGGCTCGGGCCCGTGTGTGATCTGCCGGCGGCATGATGTGAGTTTGAGTTTTAGCGCAGATAGCCAATTGAGGAAATGATCGATATTGACGCGTGACGCCGCATCTGCAGTCGTTTCATCCAACACTCTGCCTGTGTGGGATGCATCAATGTTGTGAAACCGCCTGGTTCTCATTTCGCACTGCGTTCAAGTCGGTTTAAAATGTTGATCCATCCGTGGTGTTTGTGGCTGCGCGCTGAGTCAGCGTCCTCCCCAACGCACGGTCACACAGCCATGATTACCTTTGCTTGTGAGTTCTTAAAGTGGTACAACTCTAATCAGGGGACGTCGGAGAATTTGGATCGGACCCTTCTCATGCCCTATCATCGCAACGCCCATCTACAGCATGTGCTACAACACAACCCGATCGCCCCTCCCAAAACAACTCTATAGGGCTCTCTTCGCATTCTCGGAGCCATCTCAGCCCCCGCATCCATACGTTAAAGGTGTCTTCCCACTCACGAAAACAACCCTTCGCACTTTCAACTCCCCGCACGAATGGTTGGAGGCTATACTGGGCAACGAATCGACTCAGGTGAATAGATGCTCCGTCGAGCAAGTCGTACACTACAAACATACCAACCGAAAGGAACATGATTTCCTAATGCTGCTAGTGGGTCTCGTCGACAGCCCACAAAAAGCCTGCATCATTGTCGACAGGACCGTGGTCGATACTCCGTCAAAGTCTCCCTCCTCACCCTCCCATGACTCGCCAGCCATTGATGCCATCACGTGTTCTCATCTGAACTCAGAAGGTTACCATGAACTCGTGCGTCGCCGGGGTCTCAACGCGAGGGACGGGTGCAAGCCCGTCCGAAAGTTGACGTTTGACGCCTATGCGACCCGACCGTCCATACTCCAACTTGCCATGTTGATGAAGGTGACGAGTTCCCATGCGCCTTCGTATAGCCAGAACCAGAACCAGTGTCACTGGTTCGCAACCACCGTCGTGGATGCATTGACGGTGCTGTTCCCGATTGCTCCGCGGACCATAGG
>JBBPLW010000170.1:0-34376 GCA_038089995.1 Tylopilus balloui
GAGGGCGTCGCAGGAATACTCGCTTGCATTCAGGATGATGACAGGCCCTCCGACAGCGGCGTGTTGGAGATCTGAGAACAGGGGAGGAAGAAGGAAACGGGAGAGACCAGGCAACTCGCGAATATTGATCACCACCTCCTGCATTTTCAGGTTGATGTGCCACAGGTGTTCATGCTGGTCTGCACTGGAAGCATTCAACACTTTCCTAATGTCTTGCACAAGCCGGGTGAACTGGTCTGCTAGCGTCTTTCCTTCCGGGCCATATTCAACAACGTCCTGAAGCGGGGAATGAAGACGGGTGAGCTGGTTCCAAAATACACCCGGCCTTGTTCGAGAAGCTCGACTGCAAGGGCAGGAGTGTTGTTACGAAGACATGCTGAGAATGCATCTACTGCGAGGGACGAGGTGAGGTCCTTGACAATGGCATAATGGTGAGGCAATGAGGGGAGAGTGGAAAGATGTTGAATAAGGAGTCGCAGGGTGGTTTCATATGCGAGAAGTAGCGAAGGATGTTGAAAGTCTTCGGCTACGTGGGTCCATTCCCTAGCTGCATCAATATCGATGGGCGAGACAAATTGGTCGACAAGGGTGAGCTGAGTGTAGAGCCCAAATAGATCCTCCTTGTCTTGTAACTGCGCCAACCGACTGAACCGCGTACGGAGGTAACCGGCGAGGCCGCTTAAGGATTCCGACCGGTCGGGATGTCCTTTCTGCAGAAGGTCAAGTGCTTCTCGACCGAGGATAATCGCCTCCTCGAGGTCCTCAATGACCCCGAGTTGGTTGTATCGGGCGTGGAGACAATCTGCGAGGGTGCCCAAGGGATAGGGGCGGTAAGGGCATCCTTTCGGCCAAAGGTTCAACGCTTCTCGGCTGACGACGATCCCCTCCTCGAGGTCCTGAATGACCTGGAGTCGGTTGTACCGAGTCAATAGGCTATGTGCAAGGCTATTCAAGGAGTCGGAGCGACCAGGGTATCCTTTCGGCTGAAGGCTCAGTGCTTCTCGATTGAGGACGATCGCCTCCTCGAGGTCCTCAATGACCCCGAGTTTGTAGTGTCGAGCAAGGAGACTACCTGCAAGGTTGTTCAAGGCCATGGAGCGTTCATCGTCTCCTTTTGGCGTAAGGTTCAGTGCTTCTCGGTAAAGGACGATCATCTCCTCGAGGTCCTGAATGACCCCGAGTTGGTCGTACCGAGCTGAGAGACTATTTGCAAGGTTGTTTGAAGAAGCGGGGCGAAAAGAGTGTCCCTTCGGCAGAGAACTCAGTACTTCCCGGTTAAGGACGATCGCCTCCTCGAGGTCCTCAATGACCCCGAGTTCGTGGCACCGTATGTAGAGACTACGTGCAAGGGTGTACAAGTAGACGAAGCGATTAGGTTGACCTTTCGGCTGAAGGCTCAATGCTTCTCGGCCGAGGGCGATCGCCTCCTCGAGGTCTTCAATAGCCCCGAGTTGGTCGTACCGAGCTGAGAGACTGTCTGCAAGGTCGCCCAAGGAGGTCCAGCGACCAGGGTGTCCTTCCTGTCGAAGGCTCAGTGATTCTCTGCTGAGGGCGATCACCTCCTCGAGGTCCTCGATGACCTTGAGTTTTTTGTGCCGAGTTGAGAGACTATCTACAAGGTCGCTCAAGGAGTCGGGGCGGTCTGGGTGTCCTTGCGGCCGAAGGCTCAGTACTTCTCGGTGCAGGACAATCACCTCCTCAAGGTCCTCAATGACTCCGAGTTTTTCGTGCCGAGAAGAGAGACTATCTGCAAGGTTTCTCAAGGAGTCGGGGCGGTCAGGGTGTCCTTCCGGCCGAAGGCTCAATGCTTCTCGGAGCAGGGCGATCGCCTCATCGAGATCTCCCATCCCTCCAAGCTCTTCATAACGGCCACAGAGATCAATTGCAAGCATCGCCAACACACCAGCTCGCTTTCCGTGGCCCGCTGGACAAAGCTCCAGTGCTTCTCGGTGCAGGGCGATTGCCTCATCGAGATCTCCCATCCCTCCAAGCTCTTCATAACGGCCACTGAGATGACTTCCAAGCATCGTCAACGCGTCAGCTCGTTTTCCGTGGCCCGCCGGACAAAGCTCCAGTGCCTCGCGGTCGAGGGCGATCGCCCTATCAACGTAGTCCGTCCCCTTTCCTTGTTCAAACTTCTCAAACAGAGCTTCTGCCCGCGCGAGCAGCTTTCTGACTGTTGGACATGCCCATTTCAACGCTTTGCATCCAGAGAGAAACGCAAAACTACCTTTCGAGCCCATCTTGGCCGGCCGAACGAGCTCAAACACGGTGGTTCGGGAAAACGTTGATATGTTGTGGGCGTGGGCAATAGGCCAGGACTACGCTGTACACAGCTTCTGGTATAACATCCCCAAACGGCAGCCGTACGCCTCGGTAGTCTGATTCCTTTTCTACCCTCACCGAGGTAGTACGCACCGAGTTCGGCTCGCCTCCGTCGTCTCCGTAAACCCGTTCTGTGTTAACTCCACCAATATTGCCGTTACTCTCTCATAAGAACATTTTGACGTCTAGTTCAACCGACGGAGCTCTTGGTTGATTCGATTGGCGTCAGAACCCCCGGCAAAGTAAAGCATGGCTCACTCATCATCATCATGTGGTTGGATGACTTTGAAGAAACAATGATCACCTCGGGCGAGGTCGAGCAAAGGCATACTACGCTGAATAGGCTGCGTATCACCCGTTCATTTGCGAGGGATGGTATATCGTCTTGGATACGGTGACGACTTCGGAGGGAACGGGACGACTCACGAGTGATTGTCCCTGACCCAACCATGGAGAGAAGGTTGCATACATTTGTGCAAAGAGAGAACACAAAAGACAATAAGTGGCTTCATGACGTCGTCATCATCTAACGATCCGAGACTATGTCCGGCATAGGGAGAGAGGTATACAGAAAGAAACAAAAAAAAAAGCACAACAGCGGTCGCGACGGAGAAACGAAAAAATGCACGACAAGAAAAAAAAAATCAAAGACAAGAGAAAAATCAGAGTGAGAGATATCCAGTTAGATAGTAATTAGTGAACAACAGCGAGAGTTCACAAAAAAAAGAAAAAAAAGAAGAGCAAGGAAGGGTAAAAACAATAGCAAGAATAAAATGGGGGGCGGGACATATACCACCATCTCAGAACAAGCACACAAAGTTGCTCGGGAACACATGTCGCCCAGCTTGCCTGCGCGAATCGTCCAGCAACTCCCCGCTCCACCACCCATCCTCGGGCGTCTCCGTCACCGCAATGATATCCCCTGCTTGGAAATCAAACTCTTCGTCGATCGTCGCAGCATAGTCGTACAGCGCCTTGACTACACACACACACACGCTCCGAGGTCAGCACCGACGCTTCCACGATCGCACGCAGCGCAAAAAATAACACACGCACCATAAAACAAGATTGGCCGACCACCGTCCGTATATGCCCCCGTCGGCGGGGGCGGCTGTCCATGCGGCACCGCAGGCGACGGCGACTGCCTCACCCCCGGACTCGTCGGTCGATACACGCCCGCGTTACCCCCATACCTCTGCTGCGCCGCAACGTGACTCACGCTTGGACTCTGCTGATGGTACCCCGGTTGCGCTACCGAACCATAATTGCTGTTGTAGCCTGACTGTGCAAGCGGTCCGTACTGCGCTTGATACCCCTCGCGGTAACCTGGTTGTTGAGGGGGGTGGCCGTAGTTGTGTGGTTGAGCGCCTCCGTAGGCGTTCGGCGCCACGATGGCATAATCATTGTGCACGGATGCTGGCTGTTGCTGCTGTGGATGTGTCAGTGCTCGGTTCGGGTCGTGATAGGCGGTATAGGGCTGAGGGGGAGGCGGCTGGATGGGCTGATGGGGAGGCGGACCGGGCTGAGTGTACACCGAACCCTGCCGGACGAGCTGCTGTGCCATCATATCGTCGTGCAACACCCGTCCGTCCGGACCCAGTGCGATCCCGATAGCATTCGTTGGCGTCACTGGTCGATGCGAATTCGACATCCCCCGATGCAGTCCACTGTTGCCAGGTGGTACGCTAGGTGCAGGAGGACCTCTTGCGGGCGACGGCGAACGGGAGACAAACGACTGTGTACCGACGCCCGGATATCCCCCTCTGCTCGTCGGACGTGGCACGTTCTGCTCTGCATTCTGGTTCAGCACCGGAGGAGTCGGTCTGACATACGAGTTGGCTCGGCTCCGGGGCTCGCCAGGGAACGGACGCTGATACCCACTCACGACTTGCTCTACGGATATATCCATATCCGATGTCGAAGGCGGTACCGAGCGCGGGGGTGGTGCAGCCAATACAGCTTTGGGCGGGTTCGGCGAGGTCGAGCGCGATGGTGCCTGTGCGAGCGGGTAAGAGCCAACGACGACCTCCGCCGAGTTGCGGAAGTCACGCGGTGCAGTGCTGGTGCTCGTCCCAGTTGAAGGCGTCGACAACGAATCGCCGGCGCCCCTGTGCGGCTCGACAGAGGAGGGCGGGCCATCCCGATGGATCGTATTTTTTCTCGCATGACCACTGGCAGCCGCGGCCGTACTCAACTCTGCCATCTGCTTCACCAACGGGTCTTGCTCTCCCATGGGAGGCGACGCCCTTGCTTGAGTTGTCATTTGTTGTTGAGGATCCTTGTTCGGGTCAACGTCCCACGTGTGATCGCCGATGACGAGCTGTGTGCTGGTGACCGTCGGATCAACGGGATCACCAGCCGCAGCGGGTTTGGCGACTGCTGGCGCAATGCTTTGACGTCTCTGAGGCTCACGACTTGGAGACACGTGTCCATTGATGCCGTTTGCTGGCGAGCGAGAACTCGTCGATTTCTGTGTGGCCCTTCTCGACAACAGATCGGCAGGCATGCTGCGTAATGGACCACCACTAGCACTAGCACCCACACCAGCATGGTTCGTATTCTCATAGGGTTCGTCGTCCTGTGGGATGGGGGCAGCGCGATTGACCCTCTGCGTGTTGCGGACAAAATTGGCAGGTCGCGTGGTAACCTGTGCAGACGATGCCGGAGTTGCGTCGGCATTTGCATAGTTGACAAACATGGGGGATTCAGGGATTGCATTCCCTGTGCCATAATCTCGAACGAAGTTTTCCATATCCTTTTCCGGCTCCAACTGTTCCAGTGCAACGCGGAGTCTCTCGCACGACTGGCGACATGAGAGAAGGAAGATCAGCAACCTTCTTGATCAATGACGCACGGCGCACGTACCTCGTCATCTGCCACACATGTCGTCGACACGGCGTTCGCATACGCCCACATGTTATCCTTCATAACCTCCATTCGGTCCTCCTCGAGATCCTGGCATGCATCACAAAACGCCTTCCAGTCCTGTTCCCACTTCTGCAGGGTCTCCTGCAGCACCCTCGTGAACTGGGCATAGTCGTTCTCGTTCACCCGCACCGTCTGCTGCGCGCGCTCCAACTTGAGGTGAATCCTTTCCAAATCCCTGCCCTGCACGAGCGTCGATTGCGCCGTGTACGAATTGATTCGCACACAGTCTGACTCATACTTTTCGCGCGCTTTGCTGGCGTGTTGTTCTCTCGTTTGCTTTACCTTGAATTCTTTCTCGATCGCTGCTTGGTACACCTTTTTATGCTGTTGTTGTTTGGACACGAACGCGCTGACCTGGCCTTCCAGGTCCGTTCGGATCTGTTGTGCGAGCTGTAAATGAAATCCGGCCTGCTTGTCCGTTTCGAGCCGGAGCGTGTCGATCGAGTTGCGGAGCTCCCTATCGACGTGTGATCAGAAACGCGAGAACGAGAGGGGAGTCGAGAGGCACATACCCGATCTCGTCCTTTCCGATCGGTATCTTGGCTAGTTTTGCCAGCTGTTTGGCGTACTCTTCCTCGATCGCGGATCTGACGACGAGCGTGAGCAATGCGATGTGTGTGAGATGTAGTGTACGGTGGAGGACGTACCGTTCTTTCCAAAAGTTGCGTAGTTCTTCCATGGTTCGGGCTGCGCCCCGCATGCGTGCAAAGAGGACGTCGACGCCGCCATCGCCTACCCCCCAAAATGCGTTGCAAAAGTCGACGTTACGAATAGCAGGGTCTGGGGACGTCGTGCGAGCATGCTTTGCCAGCGAGGTGGTGGATGACCGCCGTCTGGCAGACATGATGCGAAAGTGATGTCTGTTCGGTCGTCGTGGCTGGTCGAAGATGCAACAGATGAGGTACAAGGCGCTGAATGGAGTGAATGGGGGACCAGCTGGACAGATTCTGGGTGTAGCTGAACGTCGACGACGACGGCGCTCGTTTCAAGGCTGTCGATGGCGTGGACGTTGTGCCGTCGACATTGTAAGAATTGTTGGATATGACTAAGCGGGGTCCACAGCCTCGAACACTCTAGACTCCCAAGACAGCACGCGTCCATGAATCACATCATAAGCTAGTTACAACATCGTAGTGGTACAAAAATACACATCATCCACGCGATATACGTAAAAAAATACAACATGGCGCACAAAGACATATCATCAAGAAAAGCAGGAATGCATGGCTCGAGGCCAGGGCGATTATGCGTTCTGACCAACTGTAGCCCCAGTCTGCTGAACTTGCCCTTGTACTCCCGGTTGAGCACCCTTTGTGGCAACAGCAGGCCTCTCCACATCCTCGCCACGCGATGCAGCGCCAAAGGCGGTAGAACGCAGTGGTTGGTCTTCCAGTCCTGTCACAAATGCCATATAGCCCATCAGGAACACGGGCGCAGACATGATGTCCAAGATCCCGTAAAAGACCATCTCCGACGTGGGTGTGATGGTGTTGCTACCCTCCGAGAGACCCCAACAGATCGGATAGAGCAACCATATGAAGGAGACGTATCCAGCGCCGAACATGAATCCCCATTTGAGCTCTTCGTGTGCGTATGCACCCTTGAACGTAACATAGCCGAGCAGCGAGAACCTCCAGACGAGATGAACAGATCAGCCAACACGGACAAGGTCGAACGAAAAACCGCAACACACCAGATGAAGAAGAGACCAAACAAGCCAAAGACGAAGTAGCCCCACTTGTACGAAGAGGCGACGAGTGCGCCAACCAAACCGTTGATGACCAAGAACCAGGAGAAGAAGAGGATAGTGAGGATCGTAGGAGTGGCCAGGGTGGTAAACGACAGCAATGCGAGGAGCACCAAGGGTGCATTGATGAACCACTGAATATAGCGGACATACTGGAACAGGACATGAGATCAACGCTCGACTCGAGGACGAGACCATACCCAAATCTGACGGGTAGGGTGTGAATCAAACTCTGAGCGGATGAGCGTCCACCCCAAGTCGGACGCCATTGAAAAGTAGGCGACGGTTGCTACGGAAAGTACGACGATCGGAATGAAGTGGAAGATCCGATTGTGTTTGCGAGACTATGGAACGCATAAGCAACATGCGAGGAGACGAAAGAGGGGCTCGAACCGAGAACGTCCAACCCAAGGTGACGAGCCAGGAAACGAGCATGATGGCGAAGACGGCCCAGAGCCAGTCGGAGGCATGGGTGGTGATGTGGGCGTCGCCGGCAGGAGGGTTGTTCTTGAGGGCGTCGTTGGTCCTTGGGTAGACGAAATGGAGGTCCATGGTGGAGATAATGAGACGGCGTGGATGCGAGACGGCCTGGCTTTTAAAGGGTGCCAAGCCGAAGAGGGGCCATCTGCTGATTCAGTCGGAAAATAGGAGCAAATATAATTCCTATATTCCGACTGAATCAAGTGACGTCACAGCGTCTTAGGAAACAACATATCCAGAAAAGGAAAGTCTCCCTGGAAATTCTCACCCCAACATGTCCGAAAAGTCGTCTCGCCGGAAAATCGACCGCTTCGGGTCTTGTCGTGTTCGCTCGTCTTTGAGCATCCTGCCAGGCCATCTCAGCGTGCACGCTCAGCGCACAGACGAGACTCACCGTGCATCCACCCGTGCGTCCTCGCCCTCGACACCGAGCACGGCCTGAGGCGTCTTGGCCTCGATGACCTGCGACACGCTCAGCACTCGCCCATCGCACCCCGTCGCACACGCACATAGTGATTATCGCAGTGTGGACAGTACTCGTCGCTCTCCTCGTAGTTGGTCGTGTCCTTTCGAAACGCCTTTTTGCACTTTTTGCAGACGAACGCCATCTCTGTCGTCTTCATCAGCCGGTGGTCCTGCGTTTCCGCGTGACACTCTGCACAGTCGAACCACTGCTTGCAGCATGGTGCGCGTATCGACACCTGTGCGTTGAGGATATGTTTGCTGCAAAGGCCGAGTCAACGTCGTGTCGGTGAAGCCGAGCGTGCTACAGACCACATCGTAGAGCGTGATACGAGAGGAAGAACGTGTTCGTTTATGCCAAATACAGACGCGTCAACGTCGGCAACCGTCGCCCTCGTCGACTGCGCAACGAAGCGTACCCTGCCCAGCCGCAACGTGTCCTGTACGACACAGCTCCTACAAAAAAAGAGAAGTGCGCAAACCAGCGTCCAACTCCCTCCCACCCAGCATCGCATCACACCTTGGCCGAGGCCGTTCCCTCCTCAGGTACACGAATGGCTATCACCCGTACCCGTCCGTCCCCGGTCGCCGCAGCGAGCCGTCCGTGGTCCACGCCCAGGTCCCTCGGGAGCGCTAACCAACCCCGCGGTACCGGCCCGCTTTCGGCGTCGAGCGTCACCGTCATCGTCCACACGCACGGTCTGCCCAAGCAAAACGAAAAACGCGCACAATCGGGCCACGACCACCACCAGCGATGGCGGTGCATGGTGGGACGGACAACAGACCTCGTCTGGCCGCCATGGACCCCGCTGCACCTTGCGCCCACGGATCTACGAGGTCACGCGTGCGCAATGCACGCGTCATAAGTAGGGCCATCCTAACCATCTCGATCGTCTTATATGACACGTGCGACGGGCCCGCCATCGTCTGGACACGCCTCGCCCCGGGACGGGTATGAACCCTAGCCTCGTGACCAGACGTTTTTGGGACGCTCAGGGCTGATGCCCCAGAGTAACTCTTTGAAAGCGCCCGACGCTGCCCGGGGTAAAAAGACTAAAAATGTCTAAACCCGAAAACCATAACGTCGGCCGAACTGTTTACGCCCGTCAACGACTCAGCACAACGTCCGACAGTCGGGCCGAGCGTCCCGCCACTCGTATCTGCCGCCGAGACGATGGTCGGATTAGGGTACACGATACATCATACAAGCAATCGTTAGTAGACTTATTCAAGGGTGGAAAAATCACAGATCTGCCCATGATACATAAGTAATCCCAGGTCCGGGTCCCGGCCCCAGGCCGCGCGACCATCACACCTGCCGCTGCCAGCGCGATACCATCGGTCGTCCAATCTCTGTGTCAAGAACCGAGTTCCCCCGACGACAATCAGCATACCACGTCACACAACTCGCCGAGCGCGGACAACGCACCGATGGGCGACCGCCAGTGATGCACCAGGCTGCTCACGCCCACGTCCCGCTTCGACTGCGCCCGAACCACCTCGACCTCGTTGTCCGTCAGCACCCCGCCCAACTCGACGCTCCCGGACACCGTCCGGCGATTCGGCTGCAGTGAGATGGACGTGTCCGGGTATGCCACATAGTACTTGTCCTCCAACGTCTTGATCGGCGGCGACGTGCGCTCGTCCCCGGGCTGCTGCCGCATCATCGGTGGGACTGCCACCTCGTACGACGGTAACCCAGGCAAGCTGATGCTCGCGTTCTGGTGCGCCCCGAGCGAGTGGACCATCGTCGTCTGCGTCACCCCAAGCGACGGGAACGGGTCGACTTTGAAGTGGTCCAGTTCTGCCTTGGACTGGTGCGTGATGCTGACGTAGGACTGGTCGTCGCTGATCGTGCGTCTACGCCGCGACGTACGATTCCATGGCGCAAGCTGTACGCGCTGTCGTTCATGTGCGCGTTGTTCTCTTTGCGTCATCTCATGTTCGATCGAGCGTGGAAAGAATATCTGTGACGTAAACATCGATATGAAACACGGCGTTGCTGTGGTTCGAAAGGGGGCTGGAAGGAAACACGCACGACGAGGGTAACCCCAGAAGAGATGATACAGCCGATACCCGCGACGATGCCCAGAAGATCTAACACGAGACGCGCTCAGGAGTTGGGGTTACCAGCTCATTAACACGGATCACACCTGTCGGGAACCTGACCGGGCTGTGTAAAACATTGCTCCGTAACACCAAGATCAGGCTACGTACACTTTGTCATTGATGTGTTGATGGGGTCGGACACCGTCCACGCCAAGAATGATGAGCGGGACCGTGAATAGGAACCGGAAGATGATGCGGATTGTCTATGCTGTGGTCAGAAACGAGACGAGATGAGACAACGTGGACAAACATTGAGTTCATGATACTTGGTCAGGCGAACCAACGTGGGCTTCTCAAGATCGTTCCTTTTCTGCCAATGAAAAAAGCCTCGTCAAATTGGCAACAGCTTGACCGAAACGGCGGGAGCCATACGAGACTAGCAATAAAGGAAGGAAAGGTCCACAGGATGGGGAGGAACCATATGGTCAAAGAGAGACTGGCGAGTCCTCCAGCCAAGAACGTGTATGCCTCACACTGCCATCCTGTCGTCAGTCCCTTCGTGTCTTATACCGACGTGCGTTCGCAACCGACCTTGTACACGTCGTGCCGCGTGAATATGGTGATCAAAGGCATGGCGAGTAGGGAAATACAAGATCCGAGCGCCCACGCCTTAAAATATAGACTGCGGAACCAATCTTGACGCGCCGAGCCCGAATTGACGAGGAAGAGCCAAAAACAAAGTTCTGCGAGATGGTCCTCGACCGATAAGCCAGCGATAGGCATCGAGCATCAACACGCGTACCTTCCATGTGTGTCACCCTGCGCCGTACGCCCCGTCAGTGATCGCGGGTCAAGAAACGCGGACGGACGCACATTTCGAAAGCCCAGCCGAGTGAAAGTGAGAGATACAAAGGGAATATCGCATTTTGGGCGGATTTACTCCATAAAGTGTAGGGTGTGGGCACGACTGGTAAATCTGAGCGACGACGCAGACGATGAGGGACGAGTTTCGTTACCTCCGACCTTGGGTATCACTATAAAACCATACGTGTACTTTATGGTGGCGAACCCCACGGCGTACGTGATGATGAACGGGATTGTGACCAGGTATGAATACTAGCGGGCGCTCGTCGAGGGGGGCGACGCTGCAAAGGTGTTTGTGGACGTACCGTCATGACGCGCTTGAACGCACCAGCATATGGGCCCTGGTTCCACCTTGAGGGAGAGCTGAGGCAGGACGGGCGGGGGGTGGGGGCGCCACTTACTTGAGACATTTGAAGCGGTCAAAGGACCATAGATGGAGGACGAGAAAGGTCCCCAGCTGTGTGCCGCATGAGACGAGGCGAGAGGGGAGGGGAAGGGGACGTACCATGACCGCCAAAAGTGCCCAGACGAGGTATACGGCGGGGGATATGTGGGCCATGGGAGACCGATAAGGCCCGGGCGTGCTGGCATGAGGTTGCGATATATACTAGAGCTACCGTAGCTGGACGACCCGGCTGACTAATCCCAGGCGTGACGGGGTCCATATGCTCCGTTTCAGGTTCGCTCCCATCGATGCCATCCCCATCTGAGGAGGACAGACAAGACGTATTGCTCAGCTGTCGCTTCGGCGACATTCACGACGTACAAATCTTCACCGCCTCATTCTCACCCGACGCACTCAACGACGCCCGCGACGACAATGGCAACTCTGTCCTCCACATGGCCGCCGGAAACGGCCACTCGGGTGAGTGCACCACCCCCCGCAGCGGTCGACCTTGACCGTCCCCGCAGACGTCCTCGCCTACCTCCTCCCGCTCGTCGACCCGAGCTTGCTCGCCCATCGGAATCACGCCGGATCAACGCCCCTCCACTGGGCCGCCCTCAATCGCCATCTAGATGTCGCACAGTCCCTCGTCAGGTTCCCCGCTGGACCCGGCGTCGACCTGATCGACATCAAAAACGATGCCGGTCGATCGTCCCTCGCCGAAGCGGAGCTTGCCGGCTGGGACGAAGGCGCACGCTGGTTCGTGCAGGTGATGAACCTCGACGACGCCAACGTCCAGGACGACTCGGACGCACCGCCCGCAGATCCATCATCACAGGCGATTGAGGTGGAAATTCAGGACGCAGATGGCCGGATCGCCAGGATGACGATCAATCCAGGTCCGGATCAGGAACAGCCTCAAGGTCGGTGGGCCGTCTGTACTTGGATTGATATGTTGACGACCCGAAAGGCTGTGTGTCATGAGATCCATGATTGATTCGCTATACCCCAGGAACCAAGTCGTGATGGTGTCGTCACTGATGATCATCAGACAAATAAAACCTAGCTGCGCCGCCGTAGGTGCACCAGTGTCGGTGTGACCGTAACTTTGAGTGTTGTTTTCGTGGGGCCCTAGTGAACAAACTATCATCCACCGCAAAAGTGACGTGACGCAGGCAGCGCGGAAACCAGCACACGGCAATAACCTGCAATAACACCCGGTCGGGACACTTCCCGTGACGGACAGCGTCTCAACTTCCGGAACCTGTCTTGCACAAATCAATACAAAGGGAACGACACACAAAAAAGAACCTGCTAAGTCGTGCGACATAACCACTATCCTTGCATCGTCGCGCGTCAATGGTCCGAACAATTCCCCTCGACGCAGGATCGTTCTCGCATCTGTCCCACCACGAAACGGGGACATTCTTTCACCACATGAAAGAGGGAGTAGCAGGTCCTCCATTGCTGTTCCGGTCCCTGCAGCCGTAGCACCACAAGTCAACCACCACGCGCCCGCTAGTGTCAACTCGTCCGCAGGCAGATCAGAAACATAAAGACAACCGAGCCTCCGAGCGTCGGGTGTCAACGAAGGCGTACTGCGAAAATGGAAAGAATCTAGGACCAGGCGGCCGATCAGGATGTAGTGGGTGACTAACATCGGTTGCCACGCCTTTGCGGAACGACGGACAGCATATCCCTTGTCGCGTGATCAGTTTCCTGTGCCGGTCAGGCGGGAATCAAACATTAACCCTACGTACCTGCCCGCACGGGAAGAGAGCAGAACATTCAAGTCTGAAGGCGGTGATGTCGATGAGTACCGGCCAACTTGTCCTGGCTCTCTTCCGGCACTGCAACCCGAGGGACATGCATCGTGTGCGCCGGTTATCGATCTCCTCTCGTCCTTCTAGGGGCCAAGAAGAACTGTCAGTCCAGGTGTGTCCACGCAGTGCCAGATGAGCATCTCATTCGCCAGACATACTCGTTCTGTCCGGTAAGAGCTGTCGAGACATTTCCAGTCCCCTCATCGTCATCAATCTCCCCCCCAAATGCCCGGTACGGACTCGCCTGATTGACGGTGGGCATGTGTTCGACAAAGCACCGCCTTGCTGTCGACAGGGGATGCGACACACGACCTTCTCGTCTGTGCGCCGTGCAAGCAACACTTCATTGAACCCGCCCTCATTTGAACATCGAACGATCCGTGTCCTCTTGATTCGATTCAGCACCCACGTTGCCAGACGCCACACCGGTGTTCGTTCTAGCTGCATGAACAACATGCGATGCACCTGGATGTAGATCGCTGACCGCCACGTCAGCAACAGTCTGCGACTGCTGCCGCGCATTGCCGAAGTCGGGCCGCGGAAGTTATTGATACTGTGATGACCAAGTAACCGGCCCGGAAATGCGCCTAACCGCTCAGTCCTGTCGAACTTGGGGATCGTCGAAACATCAGGGTGAGGGTCAATTTGTTTAATGTTGATGCACGATCGTCATCGGATTGTCGTCCGATGGCCACTGCGCCATTCGGGCCAAGATTCAAAAGGCCTGGTGCGGCAAAGACCCCAGTCGACGCAGAAAAGTGAGGCAGTGCGTGGATTCCCATGAGTACATGTGCAAAATAGCATCCGGGGTATCGCACCCAAGTTTGATTCCTCGAGCATGTGTTTCTGACGATGATTAAGTCAAGCCACAGGGGTAGACACTCGGTGACCATCGTGATGAGTACCAGAAGCTACTTCGTGTACTTCAGGCGGGTCTTGAGACAAGCACTGAACCGTGCGTTTCGCCCGAGTCGGCCGTAGAGTCCACAGCCGCCCTGGAAAGTCGGCACATGGTTCGGATGGGACCCGCCGGGTTCCCTCGAACACAAAACGACAATCACGAGGGTGAACAACCAACATGCAACCATGCCGGCCCGAATTCCCGTGACAGAATGTAGGATACATTAAATCAGCACACACGCAGAAGACGACCAACTGGACAATGCACCCGGGTTATCATTGACTGCGGCAGGCAATCATAGCTCCGCCGTGTGATGCTATCACCACGTATTATGGGTTGTGTGGATGAACGAAGGGAGAGGCACCCGCTCGACCCATCAGAGGTTCGCTACAAATGGGGACCAGTGACACCGCTTCGTACCTCCTCTTGGGCGGGCAGCGTGTCAAGCCAGGTTCATTTCGATGACTGGCGTCACACGCTCCCAAAGCCAGTCTCCGACCAAGAAATGCCCACGTCCGTTCTGGGTCGTGTGGCCCAAAGGCGGCAAAGTCGTTGATGTAGCCAAGAAGGATGGTAACGAAATAATACGGCGTGAAATTGGAACGCGTCTTCCAACCGGAGTACCGCCCAGAAGCGTTCAGGAAGCATGACGGGGGTGATGGTCTTTGATGAAAGGAGCGAGATCGGGGCTTGAATCGTTCTCGGACTTGGACCGGGTTTATCAAATCGACTTCAACTGAAGTAGTCCCCCATCGACGTTGCTCAGAACGAACTGCCAAGTACTCCTGCGGCAGTGCCAAATTATCCATTTTATGTATCAAGGCTGTGACTTTGGTACCTCCCGATACGACCCCACGTCGTGCTCGCACGCTCATTGGACACCAAGCACACACCAGCCAGTAACTATCTCAGACTGATCCGAAATGTGCAATGCCACGGCACTGCCAATACACGAATCTCGGCACGACCCAGTCATCTCCGCTTTCTGTGATGATGATCCGCTTTCTGCCAAAGAATATGTCACCCCTGCCGCAAACACGGCACCTAGTTGAGTTCATGGAAGGAATACCCATGTACTCGTGCCACGGTAAGAATCCTACCCATAACGAAACATGTCATACCGATCGCAGAATCCACCAGATTGTTGACGCTAGGATATCATCCTCCCCCCGAGATGGGTTTTCAACGGATACCATGTACATTTCCAGATTGCGCTTTTGTTCATGGATGTCATGATGTCCGGCATCACTCCGTTGCTTCTGAACCTCTGGGACAACTTGATCCAGCGTTCATTCCACTCAACACTTGTTTCGAGACCCCACTGGGCAATTCCCGAAACAGAGTGATCCTTTTTGCAGACTTTTTACAAGTCGAGCCATGGTCACTGGTAAGTAGGCCTTCCATCTTCTCGTGCTCGCTCGGCTGGTCAACGATTTGCTTCTGTGATAACAAGACATCTAGTACAGACGTCGACAACCGCTAGGCATGCAGCAAATGGAGTTTGAGAACCAAACGATGTCCAGTTCTTGCTCGTTGCATTACTTAGAAACTTATATGTTTCAGTTTTATAATGGTCGTATAGTGTAGTGGTCATCACTCGGGATTTTGAAGATGAGACATGATTTCCCGAAACCCAGGTTCGAACCCTGGTACGACCTGTTCTTTTTTCGTCGTCCCAAACCGTAACTCCCGGTTGTATCGCAACTTCAGTCTTCCTTTCCCCTACTCGAAAAGTTGTTGCTATGTGCCATTCGCACATTACTCGCCAACAAAGTACTATGAAACTCCGTAACGGACGTCAAAGTCGGCGTCAGGATTGAGATGACGGCTTTCTAGGCTCCATCGAGACCTGTTCTGTGCCTCTCTCACGCCTGGACTTGACCTCGAATGTTCATCCCCACACTCGGGGATCGCAGCAGGTTCCCATTCTGGTGCTGCCCACGCTGTCTAGTCCTCCGGGGCTTCGTATCCCGAAGACCAAGGTGGTCGTCGTTTTTCGGAAATGTCTGTGGGTTGCTTGGGAGAAGCAGCTTGCCATAATGCGAGCACGGGGGCCTCTCTCCCGTTCGAGCACTCTGATGAGTCCATCAGTACGCTGCGACGCAGTGAAGATGTGGAATCGCCTTCCGTACGTAAGGGGGGTCGTCAAGAGGGATTTTCCAAGCCCTTTCGAGGTTGTTGTCGTGTCATGTCATGTCCTATATCTTCGGGGAGTGTACCCGACATGAAGAGCTTCAACGCTATGATAGTACATATGTGATTGGAGGTGATTCGAAGTGTTTCATTTGTGGACGGGAACCAGCTCAAGTCCTCGGATACGTCGTGCCATGAGGCCCGTTGGCAGAGGATGTTCACATGTCTTTGCCGCCAAAGTCCGGCGTGTGATCGTCCGTGCTTGTAAACGGTTCGTTGTAGGCTCGTGAATCACCCAAGCTGGGCGGGTGGGCTAATACAAAAGGGAGGTGTCTATCCATGGACGACTCTGGCAACGGGCGCCCAGCTGTGAGGTAGTAATAGCTGTCAGCGTGCTTCGCTGGCACCACATTGACGGCGACAGGAGGACGGGATCAAACCAAATAAATAGGTGTACGAGCTGGACGACGGTCGCCAGTCTTCTCTCTACCGTGGTGAAACTTGTCGGAGGGCGCGGTCACTCTGCGGCGGATTCGACCTTGTACGTACACAAACTCCTCCCTCGCTAGCGTCTCTCCCTCGAGCCTTGACGACCAGGTTCCCTCGATACAAGATTGGAACAGGGTCCTCGCAACACGCCGAGACAAGGCATCAACGGAACTAGTTTGCAGGGGCATATTTCGGTTGGAGATCATCCCTGGCCTTGCGTCCTGGACGCTCCTCTGACTTTTCTCCGTCGCTGCACTTCAGTTCCGTGCTATCATCAAGCTACACTCGCATCGCAGGCCCGCCGTGCAGCAGACTTTCCACCCGCAAATTACTGCTACGACATCATCAATTAAACTCAGACAGACTCGTGCGTTGTTCGTAAACTTTATTCGGGATGCTGTTCTCACCGTCGCGGACCCCCTCCACACCACTGCCAGTCGCTTGACCCAATCCGAATCAGTCCAAGTCTACTATACCCGGTCAACTTCTATTCTGACTTTGCCACGGCGATTCCCGAGATCCAATCAGAGCAGGACATACAGGTGCGAGGCGTCAACGTGCTCCATCATCTCCTGCGACGCTTTGTGACTCTTCGGTAATAGGCTTGGATTGCAGTACCCTCTCTATCAGCGATCGGAGCGGGCGGGAACATACCTACACCTTAAGACGGGCCAACGTTTCGATCTTTCGAGTTTTTTTTTTAGGAACAGGGTCGCTCTGCGCAGCACTCGGCCGGAGCAACATCGTCGATACCTTTTTTTCGGCCGATCAGGTAATCACATCTGATAAGTGCTACTCGGGCCGGCCCGATTGGATAGAGACATGCTGGAGGTGCGACGAAACGGCGGGCGAGTGGGACAAGAGACGGCGGAAACGAGCCCAGACCTCAATTTTCGCGGAGATTTAGGTTTAGGGTCTGCCATGAGGATCATGGGCGGCCAGGGGATGGATGGGGCATGGCATGGCGTGGACCGCGAGGCCGTGAATCCGGGTGTCACGAACGACGGTTCGGCGGGCAAGGAGGGCGGAGAGAGCCAGAATCTGGTGGCTAGCGAATCAGCAACGCAAGAGTGGAACGACAACACAGGAAAATGGCTGGATGGAGGAGGAGCAGAGACGGCACGAGCCCGTGAAGATCAACACGAGGCTCGGTCGAGTCGCCGCGTGGGCATTGTGTGTGCGCCTCGAAATTTCAAACGCCCTCCGTCTCTGCAGAGTCTCAAGTCCAACGGAGGTGGAGGAAGAGGTTATAGCGCTTCAATCAGCAACGGCCGTACAACCCAAACCCGGTCCCACGGGACAACAACTACTGCTATTGCTATTCGCCCTACCCCGCCAGCCATCCCTCCCCGCTCTCCGCTTCGCCCTTGTCCTCCCTACAACCCTGCCTCTTTAAGCTCTCTCGGAACAACACCCCGAGCGACCACCTTTGACACTGCCGTCGACACGAGCGCACCGTCTCTCGCCATCGACGGCGACGACGCTCAAATCATCCTGATGCCTTCTCTTCGAGAGAGCTTCGGAGGGTCGCTGACTGCCCTGCTTGCCACTCTAGAGGCAGAGACCCTCCAAGACAAAGCGTTGCCTCTTCCCCCCGAACAGGAAGAGGAACTCACCCTCGACTACAGCGACTCAATCGAGGAAGAAGACTACGATCTGGAACCTTCTTCCTTGGACAGCCTCACCCTCGACGTTCCAACTTGCCCAACCCCAGCTGGTCCTACCACTCCCAATCAACCGACCATCATGACGAAGAGAGTCCATGCGCTACGCGAGCTACTGTCTTCAGAGCGTGCATACGCGTCAGATCTTGCGTTGATCCGCGATATACATATCCCACTCGCTCTAGGCAGGTCATCCCCTTTCTCATGGCCTACGCTGATCCTCTAACGTGGTTCGCTTCGTAGGGCAGCCGGCTCCTTTCAACACCAACGACACCCCTAGCCCGCCACCCTTTTCGCCTGGGTCTGGCTCGGCCTCGTCATCCCGAACAGTTTCCACAGCTTCCGACTCTTCTACAGCTTCTTCACAACTTGGTCCCCCAATGACTCGCGAGGATGTACGCATAATATTTGGCAACATCGGCGATCTGGCCATGTTCTCGGATCACTTTGTTGACCGCCTGGAGCAAGCACTTGGTGGCGCTCTCGACGGTGGCAGCAGCGAAGATAGAGTCGGGGCGTTATTCCTCGAGATCGTGAGTAATACATGTTCTCTATCATATCCCTTGTCATATGTCGTCCCTTCTGCCCCTAGATCCCAGCCCTCGAACCTCCCTATAAGCTGTACATCACCCGTCACCCTACCGCACTCGCCCATCTGAATGCCCTCCCTTCCTCTCCAGCGCTCTCCGCCTACCTGTCCCATACCCGAACGCTCGCGTCTTCGCTTACGCATGCCTGGGATCTCCCTTCTCTCCTTATCAAGCCCGTCCAACGGCTTCTCAAGTACTCACTTCTCCTTGGCGTTATTATCGACGCCACTCCCGACTCCCACGATGACCGCCCCGCGCTCGTAAAAGCGCGTGAACGAATGGAAGAAGTGGCTAGAAGCGTTAATGAAGACCGTCGACGTTGGGAGGTCGTACGCGAGGTCCTCGGAGGTGCGCCCATTCAAACCGCCAACGGAACAGGCAAGTCAAAGAAAGGCAATGGTGCTATCAATGTCGGCGTTGGTGCTGCTGCTTCTGCACATCTGAGTCGGATGAAGTCGCTTCGCTCGCCCAAGGCCAAGGACATCCCAGAGAACGCATCTGGTAACGCAGAAGCTATCGAGGTGGCACGATTAGAAGGCGAGCTGCAACGATATGCGGTGTTTTTGGATAAGCTTTCCAAAGACGTCAAGGACTGGCGACTCAGTATGCGTCAAGCGTTGGTTGCGTTATGGCAATGGGGCATTACGTTCGGTGCCGTCCTCGGGCTCACCCCGTCGCCGTCTTTATTAGACGCGTCCAAGTCTGCCGACGAGCCTGAACCTGAAGGACGCTCGGAAGCATACGATGCGTTCACCATGTTGCTGGCCAGCCTTCCGGGTCTCTGCGCGGACATCGAACAGGAGCTGCAAAAGTCGTTCATTCCTCTCCTTCGCAACCTAAAAGCAATGATAGAGTCCCCGACGAAGCTCCTCAACGCGATGCACTCACTCGAACCACTTCATGTCGCCCTCCTCCACACGCCCTATTCGCCATCCAAATCTCGTCGTCCTGCACCCACCCTTCTCACTGCGTCACAGTCTTACCTCGCCCTCCGCTCTGCGCTGTCTGCCGAGTTGCCTATCCTCTTGCGAGCGATGAACAAGGCGACGGGGTTGGCGGTGCGTATGGTCGCAGAGCAACAATCAGCTTTCTACGCCTCTGTTGGAGAGAGGTGGGCTGAGCTATGGGATGCACTCAGGGTGGAAGGAGAGAGGTGTGGTGGGGCCGAAGAGACGTTGCGGGTGTGGTGGGAGCGATGGGGCGAGGTCGAGGAGCGGCTTTCGATGATGAAAATCACGCGCAAGGACAAGTGGTGGGCAGAGAGGGAGAAGGAACTGCGGGATCTGGCTTTGCGGGCCGAGAAGGAAAGGGAGGGTGCGCGAGAGGGCAATGGGAGAGATCGCCCCACGAGGAGGTCAACCGCACCGCCATCCGCGCTACATGGAGCGGCGTCTCCCGAACCGGGGCGTTCAGCGAACCACCAAGTGCCAACGACGCCCTCGTCTCGTAAGCGACAGAACCACCAGTCCCAATCATCGACGGACACCATACCTTCAAGCCGCAGACGGAGTGGAAGTAGCTCAATCTCCCCGCAGCTTCAGCGCCGAACGTCCGATGAATCGCTTCGGTCCGGTAAATCGTCCAAGTCGAATGGCAAGTCCAGCCGGAATAGCCGAACGGAAGAGGAGCCACCAGTACCTCGTTTGAAGCCTAACTTTTCGCAGACGAACGGCGGGAGCAGCAACGGGCCTCAGCGGACGAAGAGCAACCCCACCATCTCGCCTCTACGAACGGCACCATCGCAGTCTTCGCAGGTGTTTGTGGACTTTGAGAACCACTACCCGCCATCGCCGCTGTCGCTCGACATGTTCGATTCCGAAGAACTAGATTCAGAGTACAGAGGACGAACTCAGCGACGATCGAGTCTCAAGAGTAAGCTTACCGACACCTTCCGGCCTGCGCATCACCGTCGACGATCGTCTTCTGTCAAGTCTCTTGGCGCACCATCGTCTCTGGCCCCATCATACCATACGACGGATGCACCTCTGCCACCATATTCTCCATCACACCTCCCTAATGGTTCCGTGCCGTTGCCTTCGCATCAGACACGCCCATCGCCCACGCTGGCTGCCACACGCGCGCTATACACTACCCGAGCTATCCACCCCTGCGTCCCACCTATCGGCGTCTCCTATCGCGGTCTTCCATTCTTCCAACTTGCTTATGGCGACTCGTTTGACGTCTTGCGCGAATACGGCCATCCTTCGACGCACGTCGACTTACCACTCTATGTCGATGACGGGGAGGACTGTCTACTGCTCGTGCGAGCGAAAAACAAGGGTGGTGGGTGTGAGGCTAGCGATGTGGGTTGGGCGTTGGCGAGTTTCTTATTGCCTGTCGACTGAGCGATGTGGGTTGCTCAGCACGTGAAGTATTGATGGATATTTCGGGTCCGTTGCGATACCCCCTAGGGCCCCTCTCTCTCCTCATACTCCTCTCTTACCCCCATTGTTACTGCGCTATCTATCTGCCGTACATTCGCTGATCGCACCTCCGTACCCCCCTCACGACCGCTTCGGAACTTGGATTATCGGGCTAGACCGAGTTGGGACGCGGCAAACACAGGAATATCCCACGCCGCATTAGCACCACGATCGATCAAGATATCATCGCAACATTTCATGCACACAAGGCTAGACCTCTTTTTTCCCCTTTTACTTAGACGCCTGTACAGTACTAATAATCTATGTACACTGCCCCCTTTGCTACACGTTTCTGTTTCTCCTTCTGATGGTCGTCGTCGTTCGGTTTTCTTTTTCCCATGCATCCACTTTTTTTCCTTACTTCTCTTTCGCTCTCTTGGATTTCCTTCTTCGATTTTCGTTGACTCCTACGATCGGTGTGATCTTGCAACGCTGAAATTTTACGCAGTCTTCAACACAAAGCCTAAGACCCTCGCAGTGAGAGCTATGTCGAAACACGCTGACATCGTAGCCAACCTCCCGAGCGTGCATATCATTTTTTTCAGCTGCTTGGTCAAAGGGCGGATGCATCACGAGCCGAGATCACTTCGTGATCAACCGGGGCCGGCATCTGGCAGGGAACGCGTTGGTAACGCGATCGCTTGAACGAGACACGAAATTCGACAAGCCGTGATGTCAAGTTCGGATGGGCGAACAGCGACACGACCAGAGGAAAAAAAAGGAAGGGGGGGTGACTCGACGTTCGGCCCGGGATCAGGTCCTTCCCGGGCCTAGTTGTGCCACAGCGCCGTCGCTCACAAGTGGACGGCCTGATGTGTGATGATAACCCAGAGACATCACGATGGGCGGGAAAGTTTACGTACGAGTTGGTACGAAAGGGCTTCAATCCGCTCGTTTCTCGATCACCACAGTATAGGGGGAGTGGGGCACCCGAGCTGGCAGTGAAACTCCGACTAGTAGCTCTAAATTATGGCCATGATGGTGCACCGACTCAGGCTCACCGAGGCCGGGGAGCAAAATCAAAATCATGGCAGGTAGGTTCGGTTTTTGAGCGTGGAGAGTTGAAATCGTTTTTTCAGCTGTAGCTTCTGAACAAAAAAATAGCGGATAGCTGCAAAGTTGGACTGGCACTACACCAGAGAGTCTCGTAACGAAGTTAGACCGATTTCCAGTTCGGCCACTCCTCATCGATACTTGTTTACCTCAGTTTACGACCGTCAGTTATCTCGAGAACTACCATGAGGACCAATGAACATCCCCTCTAGATGATCATAAATTGAAAGCTCAAGGTTTGGGCTTCCGTGTGCAACGGACTATAGCCAACAGACCAGCGCGGTGTTTGGCTCGTAAATTACTGAAGGTAAACAAAATCCGATGGGGAGCGTAGTCGAAAGCGGTCTAACGTTATGAAACCAGCCGCAATCCGGGCGAGGTTTGCAGTCGTGGTAATCTGATCATACTCTCACAGCCAACTCTTGGCCACCCGGACGTGTAGCTACGGTATGGAATGTTCTAAATGGAGGCTCGGAAGCGTGCACGACCGATTTCCAGAAAAACAGCGGAACTGAAAATGGAATTGCTCTCGTATTATTACCGCGGGTTTTAGGTGATTCTCTCGGTTTCTCTCTCCTTTTTCAGGACCAATTAAAGGAAATAGTCGTTGTATCTCAACTTTTTGGCATTTTCTAGGTACAGAGATGATCCATGGTAACCAGTCTCTGGGAGCTGATTGCCCACTACGAGACGCGAGATGGTATTCGCTGGCTACTTCCACACGCATGTTTTACAACATGACTCACCGCGCTACAGCTGGTCGTCGAAAAAGAGCCAAATTAATATCAAGGTTGCTAAGCGGTGGTTTATTTCATCGGTCTTCAAGTCACATGAACCACTATCCATTCCTCGGCGAGTAAATGACCCTATTGACCTCACGAAAATGAATTCAACAGGGATGCGAATGTGATGGCGAACAGGTGCCTTGTGTTTGTGTGTGACGGATTGGCAGATCCAAGGATGCCATTCGTATACCCTCATTCATAATGCCGAGACCGGTCCGTCGAAAAGTAACCGAACAAAATCAAGGCTGCGAGGCGTTGGTTTTTCATCAAATGTCTCCAATTCACACGAGCCATCATCTAATCATTGGCGAGTAAATGCTACCCAATCGCCCCGTCCAAAACTAAACTTTGTTAGGACAGCTGGATGTGCTGACGGGGTGGAGCGTCTGGCGGATCGGCCCGTTCATGGATGCAAAATAGAACCAGCTCATAGGCGACAACGACAACGACGGAACCAGCCCCGCTACGCTCAACCCCCGCCTTGTCGTATTTTTCATTTATTTCTTATTTTACACAATTTTACACAATATTCCAGAACGTGCGGGGGAAGCTGTAACGTCCCTCGTCACTTGGGCATACCCTTGTTCACCATACCGGAAACGACCATCAAGAACTGAACAAGCTCAAAGCTAACCTCTTCATCGAATGCCTGCAACTCACCTGAATCGCTTTCTGTTTCTCGTCCGGTAAACAGCGTCCTGTCCACTTGCCGCAGAATGAACTCTAGTATAGGGGAGAAGGTGTTGGCGGATCTGGCCTCGCGTTCGTGCACGGCAGGCTAGCCCATCAAACGGAGGTAATGATTGGTCCCATGTGCACAAGAAAATGACGGAGAAACGAACAAAAGGGAAAACGGTGATCCCCCTCTCTTCGTCGGTTATATTTTTTTTCCCACAACATTCTAGAACGCGCAGGAAAAATCATCGTCCCCAAAGTATACCGTATCATTCCGTGTGCCTCCCGCCCACTTATCACCGCCCGTTCTGCACGTGCATCCTGTCACTACGTAGAACGAAACGTTCATGGATTTCTTGGTGCGTGTTATGATCGCAGGACTCTACTACTTCTGTAGCAGGTCCCCGTGTCATGGAAATCATCTCGAGGTGCAGGATCTACCACCGATCGGATGAGAGTGCACGATCTAGGTCTCAACGTTCTGGGCGAGAGAGAGGAGAGATTACATGCGCGTTCGGCGTTCCTACCAGTTTTTTTTCTTCACATCTTTTGGTCAGGGTACCTCCGTCTTTCTCAGGATGCCGCTACTCAGAAGGGATCTTCCCCTCCGCCTTCCTACACCCACAGGTTATAAATACGGTTGCATCTGGGCCATGGGGAGAGGTAGTAGTTGCGCCGTTCGACATTGGCGCTCGACAGAGTGCAAGGTGATTGCCGCTTACCGACTTTCGTCCTCCCAGCCGTCCTACACGATCTGTTTGCATCAACACGTTCGGGACAGCCACACAGTTAGACAGCTGTTTTTCCTTTTTACCATGTGGGACGTTCGTCGGTCGTGGAACGGCAGATCCCCGTGATTGGTGCATCCTGAAAGTAATGCATCCTCTTTATTTAAGTAAAAGAAGCGTTTCTTCTTCTTTCGTATCCATCAAAATGATGTTAGCTCGACCCTGCGATCACGTTTCGGGATACGACGATCCCAGATGAAATCGCTGTCTTTTCTTCTCTCGAGAAGCAACTTCCGCCGTATCTACTAGGAGAACTGAAGAGAGTTCCGACCAACCGTGGCTCGTACAGAGATAAAAGGACGATTCCCTTCGAGAACCTGAACTGACTCACGATTCACACCGTTCGCCGCTCAATGAAATATATCCATACAATCATATCAGAAGAAGCGCAAAGAAAACACACGGTTTTAATTTTTAAAAATGGAGTCGTCAAATCTCCGCGCAAGAATCACTGCATCAAGCAATCAAGAAAGCACACTGCAGAATTGAAGAGGAAAAAAGGACGAGGAGCACATGGATCAAAACTGGATGTGCTCCGGCTCATGTTCCTCGGGCCGTACGACCTCGCCCTTGGCGTCGAGCGGCCAAAGCGAGTTCTTGAAAAAGTTGGACGGATCGTACGCTCGCTTCACTTCACAGAGCCTGCCCCAGTTCTCGCCAAAGCACGCCTTGACGCGGTCGGGCGGCTCGCATCTTCCTAGGAACTGCTCGTAGAATTAGAACCCCTCCACATCATCTAGCATGAAAAGGCTTACACTGGGAAAGGGACCACCAACAGTGACAGGGGTAAGCGTCTCTGCGATCCACTGCGTCCACACACGTAAAGAGTCGTCAGAAAGAGCAAGAGCGTCGTGGGCACACGCACCTCCTCGGCAGATTCGACACATCGTGGATCTTCGAAGTCGATGTCCCATTGATGGAGTGCAGCGACGGTAAACGCGGCCTGGCGCTGTGACTTTGGCAAACAGTTGTTCTCAAAGTCCACCAAAGCACCTCCAGCGAGCTCAAAAAGCCATGCTGTCCGTGTCGTGTAACGTGACGTTAACACTATCAACTTCAAATTTCAAAGATCACGTACTGCAGCCAACTGGTGTCTCTGCGAACTGCAGCACCGTTTTGTTGACGATATCATCAGGAAGCGAGCTGATCAGCGCTGAGCGGATGAACCACTTGTTTCCCGCTGCATCGAAATTTCTTCAATACACTTGCACACCAAACGTCTCTGCCAGGCACATACCATTGCCTCTCAATACTTGGGCGACACTGTCTTGTTGATGAAGGAATGACTTCTCGTCCACCTCGTTAAGCAAGCAACGTTCGCCATCCCAAGAGGAGATGGCCTGAAGAAATTCTTGTCCCTTTACTTTAGGCCCGATGTAGCACATCTGGATGACGACGAGGGAGTCTTGACCTGCCGGTCCCGCTGTGAGGAGAACGTTAGCATAGAGTTCACGCGGTGCGCCTTTGACACAGTCGCGGAAGTGCTTGATGAGCGACGGCGCTGTCGCCCTGTGGAAGCGACTGTGAAAGGAGGAAAATGAGCGCTGGGATTGAAAATCGACAGCGGACGCACTATAGGAGACTCCCAGCGAACACTACAGGGACCGGGAAGGCCCTAGCCTTATAACGTGTAACGATCCCAAAGGCCGGGCCAGCTCCGCGAAGCGCCCACCAGAGATCTAGGCCGTGATCAAAAATGCGAACTGAGCCGACACCGTATAAACCGACCTGGATGTTCTTTATCGTTGACAATCACAATGCGGCCATCTGCAAGCACCACTTCAGCCTCGACAAGATTATCAATGCTCAATCCGTGAAGACGGCCGAGGAAGCCAAAACCTCCAAGAAGCATGACTGCGGAGCCAACCGGATGGGCAGCACTATGGATTGGTCGTAAGTTTTCTGTCATGTCTCGTGGAAAAGCAACCTACAAAGGGATGTGGTACGGCACCACGCTATGCCCACCCGCCAAGGATTTCGCTTCCAAGGGGTTGGCAGCACAGAACTGGTCTACCTCTTTCTGTCTCATCCCAGCACCAAAGGTGACATAAGCGTGTGAGTGAATAGGGGTTGCATAGGTGAGCATGTTTTGTCCCGAAGCAAGCAACGCGGGCGAAGCAAACATCGAACTGGGTAAAAATCGAACGGGACGAGATGTCGAAGGGACGGGTGGAGGGTTGGGATTGGGGTCATCGAGGTATCCAAACGGATCTGCAGCAACCGGCGAAGAAAACTGGGGAGGGGGAGAAGGGGCCAATATGGGGGGGATTCCGCAAGTCTGTGTCATTAACTGTTCAGGGACGCTTTCGACCGGTACATTTTGGTTGGGTCCGGTGGCAGTAGCAGAAATTTGGGGCGGAAAGTCGTCCACCTGAGAATCCAATCTTCGCCGGCTGGTTGGACGGAATGGTTCGACTATCCCCGAGGGATGGAAGAAGGTCTGAACAGAGTGGGAAGAAGAAGAATATTCACGGAGGTTTGTGTCGTCATCCCTTCTGCGTTTGCCGCTCGCCACAATGTTCGGGGTGTCCTGGGCAGCTCTTTCCTTGCCTTTGGCACCAGCTAGGGCCATGTCCTTGATACTGGTAAAGGACCCATCTTCCTTTGGAGATTCGATTTCAGCCTGGACGATTCTGCTGAGATCGACGATGATATCGCCTGCAACGGCCCAGCCAGCTGTACCATAACCACCTGCTTTGATGGAAATGGAGAGGCCGTGTTTCTGACAGAAGATGACCATTCTGGAAGGGACGGGGAGTCTGTCAGAAGAGGATACACGTGATCTTACTAGTAATGCGGACTCACTTGCTGATGTCCTGCGCATCCAGGGGGCAGGCCACGGCCATGGACGCGACCTTGACGTCGCCGTTGAACATTTTCGAGTAGTCTGCGAAACTACACAAGCTTCAGGATCGAAGATTCAGAGTAAGATAGGGCACCTACTTGGAATTGGTGGGGAGATAGATTTCGCCGCGTATCTTGGTGGAGAGCTCTGCGAGCAGGTCGGCAGGGAGGGTGCGGGGAAGGGAGTGAGTGAGCATTGTGGAATACGAGGAGGGGTTAGTGAGGACTGGCGACGAAGGGGATCAGGCTTTTAAAGAGACGGGTTGAATTACATTTTTCTGGATTTGTAAAGTCATGGCGAGGTCCACGAGACCCTGGGGGGGTTCATTCGATCCAGCTATTACCTGACGAGGCGGTGAGTTCCAGACTTACTGCGGCATACGAACGTCCGCATCTAGTAACTTGCAAGGTCCATCAAAACTTACTCATCAGCGTAACGTTCAACATGCACAGATCCAGGACATCTAGTCCCCGTCGACTTCCTGGACGAAGGCAAGATTTCGACTCACTGCCTACCTGGCGCGGCGTTAGCCAGACCTTCTACGTACCTGGTCTTGCAAGTTGCGACTCACACGTCATTTCATTTCTGTACCTAGGACTCCCGTGTCAGAATTCTAGCTCCACGAGCAGTCTCCACTCTTCTCCACTTCCCCCGATGCTTCTGGAAGGCATATTGGCACCCTCGAAATTTTGCGCACCCACTTCTGCGGGCACCACACTTCGATTGCGCTTTCAAGGGAAAGCCGTATATATACCGTTGCCAGACTGATGGCAAAAATCACGCCGCAATCGCCGAGGTCGTATTTAAGGTAGCTCTTTTTCTCAACAGCACTCCACAAGATTGACGCTTTGGGCACCCGAGCCTATGTGGCGATGCCATAGTTGACGTCTGGCAAGGGTGCCACCTTCCCGCTCCTCCGTTCGCCCCACGAGCCAAACCACCCTTTTAGAAGCATACCCCGACGGAATGAAAATCGCGTTCACCACTAGCGCAACCGCAGCGAACCGCAGTGCACTCGTTCACGCCATCAGCTCCACTCTGCGTGATCTGGTGGGTATCATGGCTGGTCCCGATTGTTATTCGCGAATTGAGGTGATACCACCGTTATCAAGAGAAGAAATGAACCTTGCATATCCGCGGAGTCGATACGTCTTGACCATTTAGATCCTCTTCTCTCACACATCGCCCTCATGCGCGGCGACCCACACAACCAACAGCAGCTGGGATCTGGGATCTGCGCTTTGAGATGGGCCAGCCCTTTCAGATTGATCCGTCATCGTATTTTTGAACCTTGCAAGAGTTTCACCTTGGATCTCGATGACGCTGTCAGCTGATACATTCACGATCTGGTTAGTCCCTTTTTTGGTTGTGTAGAAACTGTCTAGACCAGCCTTACACAACACACCATGACTTCCGAGACAGGTGAGAGGGAAAATGTGTTTACGCACGCCCTAGTAACCTACTAGTACGATGTGTGGAGAGTGAGGGACCCGGTCACCGCTGGTTACCTCGGTTCAGAGTGCTTAGTTGGGTCCAATACCCACAAAAACCTCGAGGATGAATGTCAAGAAAAATAGAGTGTTGGTGGTCACCCGGTAGTACGCTAGTATGCCTCGCAAGTTGCGACACCCCAATGGGGACTTATTTTTCTGCGCTCGTCGCACTCTAATTCTCGATCCCACCCCATGTACTACGTTACCGTGGGATCAGCATTGATATATATATTGATAAGCGTTACGATACACGCACGTAGCGGGCGTGGCGACTGATAGTACACGGCGATTGACGCCACTATTCGCATCCCCCTTAAGGCGACTATCTCACTGGTCACTTCACCAGGTTCCATGGCTGTTGCGCGAAAGTTGAATATCGTCTTTCCCGGCAACACGGACGTAATTAGAAAGGGATCACTAGTGCTTCCGTAATCCTTCCTGGTCAACGAGGCACCAAAATGCAATCAAGGCGGTACACAGCAATGCGTAAACGCACCACGCGCCTCGACCGCTGCCGTACTACAAGGGATCGCATCGAGCCATCTGCCAAGGTAAACCGCGTATTATTACCATGCGCTCAGATGCGGCAGCCTCCGTCCCCCGGATCTTGGCGCGGAGGTACATTTTTGGGATACCGCGCAAGCTCCAAGGAGGATCGATCCCGTTCACGGTCCCAAAACGCTGATCATCGTTGGGCGAGCGACTGGGAGCCAAGGATCAGACCATGCCCGCATACAGCCTCTGCGATGACGGCCACCTCGTCAATGCGTTACTTTTTACTTTCAACATCCGAGTTGGCCCTTGACTGCAGAATATGTTGCCGAGGGGACGAAAATGTCATGCAACCAGCGAGCGGAGAGGTGCCGCCCATTCCTGCCAACAGGCTCTAAGCATTATCCTGCGACATCTTTGCTAGCATCTGGGCTGATGCTTTTCGGTTCGCACGCGCGCACTGAAGTCGGGTTTTTGACTCGTGTTGGGTCTCGTGTACACGGAACTTGCCTGTTTGAAATTCTCTGGTCCCAACGGACACACCAGAAATGTCACCCCTGGGAAACAAGAGAGTCGCACTCGCGATCGGGTCAGGAAATGAGGTCAGCAGAACAATGATCACATATTATTGTACGTCCTTGCCAACTAGTGTTCGTCATCTTGGACAGTATCTTTTGAAATTGAACATGAACATGAATGCCGCTTGTAGAAGATAGAGCGTCCAACATGCCTCGAAATCCATACTCGTGAGGAACAGCCAAGCTGCGATATGTAAAACAGCTTTCTAATCGCATGATCTCCGTCCATTTCGTGCATGTCTACATTGCATACCGGCAAAAGGTCGGCGAGATAATTGGCATCATGATGCATGAAAACATCAGATGGCGGCGCATCCCTTGATGACGGTCTAGAAGGCTCTGGACTCCGGGTTGCCAAGTCCCGGTAGAATGATCTTCTTTGGGTCATTTCGACGATCCTCGCCTGTCAAAAATGGCAGTTAAAATCGATCAAACAACGGAACCATTGACACTACCGTCGGCCCAGTTGACCCTCCGTTCCGTCTCATTATGGGGGCCATAACGCGGAGATGGAGGAATGGTAGACCCAAACGTTCAATATTTTCAAAGTGTTTTTGAATCGGCAGTCAGAAGTCGGTCTCCTCCTTAGTCTGCGATTGCTCCAAAGACGGTCTTGAAACGAACGGCGTTCCCATATCTATGTCGTACAAGGTGTTCTTTATTCCGCTTAAAGGTCTCGCCGGATGAGCGATGGGCTTCGTTTCTAGCGCCTACGAGGAAAGGAGAGACAAAAGGGCGGACGTAATTGACAACTCAGTGATTTGGATTCGCGAGGAGGAGGCCAGCTGCATCACTTTATCGACTCGTTTCGGCTCGATGTTCCATTTCATGCGACAGCTTTCTGGAGCATCTGCATCCAACGAAACGGTAGGCAAATGAGCGTGCACGAGCTTTGGGTGGGACCAGGACGGAACGCTGATGATTTGGTGGAAATTTCAAGCGACGTAGTCGACATGAGAATACTTGCGCGGCCTGACTTGAACGAGATCTCAGTGGCTCTCGAACAGGTGAGGTAGAGGACTTACATGCGTGACTGGGCGGGTGGTTGTTGCAAACAATGTATGCATAGGCAGCGTCAACCTGGTGTTGCAGCAAGGCCGAGGCGATCTGTCACAGGTGTTATGCAACCTCTGGACGTTCGTCGTTTGCCCCGATTTCTTCGACGGCGAGATGGTTGGTTGGGAAAGACGTTCGAGAATATTGTAGGTTGAAATGTTGGCGTTCTACTGAAAACAGAAAGGCAGCACAGGTCAACAGCAGTTCCGAGTCGACATGCATGCCAGTGGAATTTTTCATTTTTCGGTGTTTTCACTAACTCAGGTTTTTGAGTTACAACCAAGATATAAGACTGCCCGTGTCACCCATTAGCATTGCTTCATGTTTTGAAGCAGACGAGTCTTGATCGATCCAGCGAATAATTGATGTCACTGTCGCACCCACTGGCAGGTCATTCCCATCTGAATGGGGGACATCCGGTGTCGCCAGCAGATTCAGAGGACCCTCTGTTTGTTACCTTGTTGGTCATTCGCTGCATGTTGAGCGCACTTACACCTTTTCTCGTCACAGTCGATTTACTGCAGGCAGTAATGGCAAGTTATCGGTAAAGTTCGTGGCGGTTGACAGGAGTGGGAAAATAGAATCAAGATCACAAGACAAAGAGGATCATACGTATGTCAAGTCAGCTAAACCAAGCGTTGTTCCTTTACAGCCCAGAACAATCATTCGTTGCACCCGGTGCACCTTACATGCGCCATTGCGTCTTATCTGGATGGCCTCCAGACATCTCATCCTCGTGCGTGGAGTCAGGGAACTGGAAACGATGAGGCGATAATGTCATCGAAAGTGAGTAGATAACTCCCGTGGGTTGAAGCCCGATTTAGCTTGCGATAATCAAAACGTGGGGCCGGTGGAAGGTAGATGTGTTATACACAGTTCTGTTCGGGACAGACAGATGAGATGGGACGGATAATCAATGTTGTTATTCGACACAACGATCTCAAAGTACTCACGTTTCAGAGTGCCTGATATTGCCTCGATGTTGGGACAAGTTTCGGATCGTCAGCAGGATACCTTTTCTGAATACTGTTGCCACCATTCTTCCCTGGGTCTTGGCGGAGAGATGTTGACGATGACAGCGTATCAGTGAAAGAGTGAACAGGAGTGTACGATGGCGTAAGCAGGTCGCAAAGATGAGGGGACTCGGGGCAATCGCCCAAGAATCGCTCGATGGTGGATATTATCACCCCCGCATCAGGTCGTTTCTCCGTTGCCGACCAGCAATTTTGAATTAAAATCCAGTGCGCGTCATTGATCGTTCGAGGCTCCGGCCGGCCGGGCTTCTGTCCCTTTGCCAACTGTAAAATGACTGCCGAATCTTCCTGTATTTCCGACCATGGTTGTTTTCCAGACAACACCTACTAGAATATCAGCACTAGCCTGTCGTGTGCATTAAGCTCACATTCCTGGAGAGCGACACAACCAAACGAGTATATATCACTTTTTTCTGTCCTATGGAATGTCCCATTTGTATCAACCTGTTCAGGCACGATCCAGCGCAATGCTCCTGGCCGTGCCGTCGACCTTTGCAAGTAGTTTAATGTTTCGGGAATAGTTCCAACCAAGGAGGCATATCCGAAATCAGCCAAGCGCGCAGTGTAATCTGCATCGAGAAGCACGTTGCACTGCACCATGGTTAGACAAAGAGGAAAGAGAAGATTTACACTCTGACGCACACAGTTCAGGTCACCGTGGACGACTGGAATTGAATGCACTTTGCTGTGTTATTTTTCCTGCGTTGGTACTAGTAATAATGACGCACAGTAATCCAATCCATCAGCAATATTCAGCAACTATCACACGAGATTAGTGGAGGTGGAGATGGGCGTTGTTCAGTGCACGCACAAACCGGAGTCTATGTCCCAAATGTAGCGTCTGGTCATGTTTCAGTAAGAAATGGTGAAGAGATTCATTAGGCATCCATAATGACACCAAGGACATCGAGCCATCTATTCCAAACCCATATGCAATACCCAGGAAGGGAACAACATTTTGGTGATCAAGTCGTCTCCAAATGCCGAGCTCTTGACGGAGCATCTACGCTGCAGATTAAATTGTATGCATCTGGTGCAGATGGGATGGGAAACCTTGGCGGGTGTACTGCTCGCATCCGCATCTGTTGCGAGTCTGAACCGGAATGCCTTTACTGCAACCTGAAGGTCAGGGTAAATAGCAGCCAGTGCGAGTCATGTGACATAAACAAACCTCCATCAACGAACCGTCAACTTTGTACCAACGCCTGTACACATCGCTAAAACCACCTGGAGCAACATAATGATCATTAGACTTGATGATATGGGGTGTAAGATCCGGTGGAGGAGGGATATTTTCACTAATAATTTTGATTTGAATCAACGAGTAATGTTAGAAGATCGTACTACTATACTGCAGTGAACTGGCATACTCGAAGGTGGGCCCGTTGCGTCGTAGATCTTCCTGCGGCAGAGATGCGGAGTGCGAATGAGCTAGTGCTGGGTATGCAATAGGACGAGCTGGGAAAGATGGCTGTGGGATACATGAGCAACCATACGGAACCCTCTATGGATTGAAAGACCATACATGTGCGGTCCCGGTGGGCTAACCTCGGAGATTAGACTGGCAAGTGTGTAACATAAAGAATACATACATCGGGAACAGTCTGACCTGCTGGAGACAGCGAGGGGCGGTGAGAGGAAGGTGGAGGGATGCGCTGCAAGTCCAATACATCAGAGATGGACGATGTGTTGAATGGGATGTTTTCAGAAGGATCTGACTGCTGCATAGGATGGACTAAATTGGGTACCACAGGCGTTGTCATGCAAGAAATTAATTATCGACAGTTGCTTTGAAGAAGTGTGAGTGATGGAGATGAACGCTACGGACTACATACTTTACTCTCGGATACTTGCATCCTGTTTGCCTTGTCGAGATTTGTCTGTTGGATGAAGAGAGCGGTGAGCGTGAGAGCTGAGATGCATCTGGTGAGCATCTTACCTGACTCGCAACGGGAGCCAGCCTAGGTGCCCGCCACAAATAAATCTTCCCCCCCTCTCCTGCAAATGCCACGGATTCGCCAGAGAGAGAGAAGCAAACTGCCTGGACACCTTTATCATGTTGTAAATTTTGTGGGATCGGATGTCCAGAAATCGTGTTCCAGAAGCGAACGGTTTTATCGAAGGACGCGCTCGCAAGGATCTGACCGTTTGGGGAAAGAGCGAGGGAGGTTATTGAGCCAATGTGATCTGTCCAGGGTTGTCCGATCTGTTCTCCCGTGTCGGAATTCCAGCAGCGAATTGTTTCGTCGTCTGAGGCAGAAAAGAGTCTGCTGCCATCGCGTGACCACAGCAAACAGCGGACTAAATGATTGTG
>JBBPLW010000171.1:0-34363 GCA_038089995.1 Tylopilus balloui
GGGGGTTTCCCAGGCCTTGGCCCTCCTTATATACATTCCTATTGTATGTACATGTTGTGGTCTTATCTAGATTAACCTAACCTCTAGAGATAAGAGGGCATAATGCTATTGGTAGTTACCATATATGTGAACATAGCCTAGATAAGGGTCTAGGGTTGTGACTCATGATGCATAGCCTTTCATAGCCATGGAATGGAAGGGAAGCATGTGATGCATGAGGCATACATGAGACATGTGGCAGAATGGAAGCATAGCCATGAGGTGTGACACGTCATGATGTGGCAGATCTTGAGATGCATGTCCTAATTAGGGAGGCACTCACGAAGAGGCACTGCATCCTAATAGAGAATGTGACTGTGATGTTACGTAAGCGTGACATGCGTGACTGCTTGAGGTTCCATGGTGCGAGTGAGTGTGTAGAGCGAATGAGCACTTGGAAAAATGCGGAAAAATGTGGAGAAAATAGGTTTCGTAACAGCTTGCTAGGACTGCATGGGAGGAAGTTAACACAACAACAATTCGAAACTGCTGGCACAAGGCTGGCATCCTTCCCAACATCAACTCATCTGCCCCCATGAATTTGTCTATTCCTGTCTCAATGCTAATTCATGCTGACAAACCTCTTGGAGTCGACTTGGACCCTGTTGTACAAGCTGAGAAAGAAGTCATCGAGGCCTTGGATGATCTAGAGGCAACTGGTGCACTTCAGCACTCAAATCGAATGGACATCAAGGAGCTCCTCAACCCAGCTGAAGAAAAACAAGATTTATTTGAGGCAACTGATTAAGATATCTATGATGCAGTGATGGAAGCAAAAGTGGTGCAGGAAAAAGACATCAGCAGCTGGAGGTAGCAATGAGGCGGATGACTTGGATGAACCAGTTAAGTCAACACGTACCCACAAGGAGGTGCTCCAGGCTGTGCTGGTACTGGAAGAATATGTCAGCAAGCTGGATGCTCCATTTGCCCAAAAGTTGGAGTCGCTGCTGGGCTCATTTGGGAAACAGACAAGGTTTATTGACTCAGATATGCAGCACTTAAGGGACACAAAACTTACAGGTTATTTTGAATCTAAGTAGTCTCTTTTTGACAGTAATATGGTGTATATAGTGGATACTAACATTTCTAATATCGTTTGTCCGTCCATGTCCGTTCTCGTTCAAAATCCATACTCTGTCATAATCCATACTCCGGGGCTATCCCGAGTGGTATGGGTTATATCAGAGTCGACTGTATACCGCACTTTGTCAAGTCAGATCGGCATAATGTCACATCGCTCAGTGTGGGAAACGCTGAGATAATGACTGTACAGTTCTCAGCCCCCGCATCTATGCGAGCGTCACGGATTGTACCGGCCAACCTCTCGACTCCCCATGGCTCCCTCATTAACGTGAGTGCACAAATTCTGTAACGAACGCATGAGATTGACCGTCCTGTCCAAGCGTTCCCTCTATCACGGTCAGTGGAAGACCGATCTTCACCCGTCCCCATCTGACCCCCCATATCCACCGCAGGACATTGAAGTTCCGGAGACCCTTCTTAAAAAGCGCAAGCAAAATGAAAAGGCTCGGGAGGAGCGCCTTGCTGCCGCTGCCGCTGCACGGAAAGTGCGTCCTTTGAATACTTGGCTTCTTCTTTTTGCAGGATGCATATTGTTCAACTATTCGTGGCTAGTGGTTCATTCTACGTTGCTGCCTTAAAATTAACCATCTTTCGGGACTGACATCTTTACTTTGATTTCCCGGCTCTGCATGGACTCAGTCAACTGAATACTTCACACACAGGCGGCACACGCAAAACGCAAAGTCATCTTCAAGCGGGCCGAGTCTTACGTGAAGGAGTACCTCGCCAAGGAGCGGGAGGAGATCCGGCTGAAGAGGGCAGCGCGCGCATCTGGCGACTTCTACGTTCCCGCCGAGCCCAAAGTTTATTTTATCATCCGTATCCGTGGTATCAACGAAATTGCGCCAAAACCCCGCAAGATCCTTCAACTACTTCGTCTCCTCCAAATCAATAACGGTGTGTTTGTCAAGGTGACAAAGGCAACACAACAAATGCTCCGGTTGGTCGAACCTTACGTCGCATATGGGTTAGTTATATTTTGATGCTATCGTTTACTTTTGCTGATGGAATTTCAGCGAGCCCAACCTCAAATCAATCCGAGAATTGATCTACAAGCGTGGATACGGCAAGGTCGACAAGCAACGCATTCCCCTCACTAATAACGCAATTATCGAGGAGAAGCTCGGCAAGTACGACATCCTCTGCATGGAGGACCTCGTGCACGAAATTGCCACTGCTGGACCAAACTTCAAGCAGGTCAGCACAGTGACTATTAATATGGACTTTTTTTTTTCATTTTGTTTTGTGATAGGCATCCAACTTCCTCTGGCCTTTCAAGCTCTCCAACCCCACCGGCGGCTGGAGGACACGCAAATTCAAGCACTTCGTTCAGGGGGGCGACTTTGGTAACCGGGAGTCCAACATCAACAAGCTCATCCGGGAAATGAACTGAGTGTGTAATTTCTGGAAAGTGGCCACTGGGGATTCGCCGTGTTGTTGGAGGATGTTGCTTTGTATGAGGGTATGCCTGGCACGAATTCAATTTCCACTTGCATTTGTTCCGCCATGTATGCGCCTTGTGTTAAAAACGAGTATGAACTCTCATTTCACCAGCGCGTGAACGACTTGAATAAATGAACTGACATTACTCCCAGGCTTTAGATATCGTACTACAGACTGACTCGTCGACGGCGCGGATGTGACGATCGATACCTCTCAGCTGCAAAGCTCCCGATCCCCGGGTTGTAGCGATGGCCCCACAAAAGGTCACTGCGGAGGGCGGTCACGTCCTCGCGAACCAGGTCAACAGCATCTTACAGAGTCTCAGGTGAGTGCTCCACCGTGGATAAACCGCACGAAACCTACAGGGCAGGCCTGTATCTGGCAGCTCGCTCTCCTCTCATGCCCATAATCAGGCGACGTTGCTCATGAACCTCATCTAACCCCAATCAGCCTTGCCAGCACCCAGTCCTCCTAGGAGTTGGCGATCGCCCGCGATACCGGCCCCATCTTTACCCAGCCAAGGCAAGAATGATGTGGATATTACCAACACCGCCGCATAGCGGGAACGCGTACTCTCGTCCTTGTTCTCTGCTAGCGTCACACCCTCTTCGCCTTCGTCAAAGGCTGGTGCTCGTTCCCAATCTACCCTGACCCCAGCCCAATCCCACGGTCGACCCTTCTCTGTCTCCAGCTACCTGCTCAAGTTCAGACCTCGCCGAAGTCGTGCCCTACATCCCGCCGCACCTTCACCGTTGCCCTTCTTCGCTACACGGCGATCCACGCACCACCGTCCCAGACCGAGCTCGACGCGCTCTGCCACGGGACCGTTCACGTCGACACCGAACTCATCGTCGCCGGGCGACACAGCACCCTGCGCGGGAGCGCGCTCCGAAAGAACGACCCCACCGCCGCCGCCAATACCCGCCCCAGCGAGCCCCGCGAAGCGTGGGACGCTGTACACGCTCAGGACAGCGAGTCCCCCCTTGCGCCTCGTTCGCTGGCGGTTCTCTCGAGCCCCCTGAGCGGTGCCACGTTATTGGCGTTCCCGCCGACGACCACGCAGCTCGCGCTCGTCCACATACCGCACCGGATATCCTGCACCGACTGCCGATGATATGTCCGCTGCTCGTGTTCCTGGACGTGTCCTACAATGCGTGGTTATCCACATTTCCTGGGGCGGAGATGTTGGAAGAGGTGGATTGGGGTAGGTTGCGCAGATTGGAGGTGGTTGGACTCAGGGAGTGTCCAGTCGCTCCGAAGGTGCTGCTGGAGCAGGCTGCGTTTGACTTGGACCCGCGAGGGTAGACGCTGAGGGAAGTATGGACAAAATGACTGGCCATCGTGTTCGATGCCATCGCTTTCATTTCATTCCCACGCCTTTCGCTTTCGATCTTTTGTTTTCATTTTCGACCTTTTGTTTTTGTTTTTGTTTTTGTTTTTGGCCTTTTGATCTGTACGCATGTTGTGCGTTCATGCCCCCCTCACCTATGCGCGACGTGTTATCATTACGGGTATATACTTTATGGTCACGGAGACAAGATGAAGTGGGGATCGAAACTGGAGATCACTTAAATCCACCAGCTTGACCATTAGATCGGGGGCTAGTGGGGCTCACCTCAACAGTGACCATTTTTATCCCCATTCAGGTCGACAGGAGCTATATTTCAAGATGCTAGTGACTTACTGAGTATTCTACACTCTCTGTAGTAGTTTGTTTTTTTCCAGATGTACACAGCCACTCAGATGTACTCATCCCATTCCGGGTGCAGACTTCCGTTACCACACCTGCGTAATGACACCTCCATTTACCTCAGCTACGAACTGGCCTCGTGCACCAACCTCGTTTGAGACTGGGAGAACGGTCCCAGCATGACACGACACTCGCTCTGCGTCGAGTGCATTCTTGCACAGGGCACGTCGGCTTCATTCTACGGTGCTGGTGGTACACAAAAGCACCGCGATTGAACATGCCCTGATGCGGCATGCCCTATCGATCTACCAATAATATAATATGATACAGTCTATCACGATGAACTTAGCTCTTTTTCTCCCTCACTCCTTCACCATGCTGCCACACAGAAAACTACAAAGGTGCTCACTCGCGATCCTCTCAACTGGATTGCTTTCCGTGGGTCCTGTAGCTATCCGAGCTCAATCCTCAGACGCAGTTTGTCTGAGCTCGTTTAATTGGGTATGCTGTTATACCTTAGCCAGTGTGTTTCATTCTCGAATAGGTCTTTCGATGACTAGATGTTAAACAGCAAGGACCAGACCCCTTGTGTTGTCGCAGCATATTTGCAAGGTGCATGTAATGGTGGCCGTACGTTGATATCTTATTATGCCATACTCTCCTTCAGTTCTGATGTTGAACAAGAATTTAATGTCCCTGCCCTCCCACCGCATATTCACTATACCGGTCCCTATGCGAGTCAACAAAATCAGTGTCAATGTAGCTCTATCACGTACAGCACAATAAGTGCTTGTGGTCTCTGCCAGAATCGTACAATTGTCAGGTGATGTGTATCCCCGCGAAAGCTGTCTGCATATCCTCATATTTCGCCATCAGCTGGAGTACGTGGAACTACAATTGTTCTACTGTATATCCCGGGGTGTATGTTATCATATACTGCGCAGTTCCCATTAGGTTTATCATTCCAACAGCTTCCCATTGGGTATTCCAGATGGCACAGCAGCTCCACAATGGGCGTTCCAAGATGTAACGGTATGCATGACTTGTATCAGCCATCTGCTAGCACGATGCTGAGAGTTCTTCTCCAGACAAGCGACATATTCAACGTAACGCTTGCCCAGTCTGTTGGTGGTATGTTTCTATTTCCCGACTACCGCATGAGCACTCCTCAAATTGTTTAGATAATCCTGAATCGATAGCAACTCACGCCCAATCCACCGGTTCCGCTGGCGCAACGTCAACTCTTGCTTCAGTATCACTCACACCCTCACCGTCGGTCTCAGTATCAAGCTCAGCAGCATCGGGTGGTAAATCGAACACTGGGGCTATTGCCGGGGGTGTTGTTGGTGGTATTGTCGGAATTGCACTGATCGGTGCAGTTGTCGTCTTTTTCATCATGAAGAAGCACTCTCAGATTCCGTCATCGGCACAGTTTGCCAGTGACCAGATACCTCTTGCCGTTTACACAGGTTCCACTTTTGTTCCTCCAATAGCACAACCAAGGCTCTATGTAAGTGGGAAGAATGCCTTCAATATCATGATGTCCGATAATATTCCAGGACCCATCTGATCCTAGTACATTCCCTTCTTCTCCGCTCCAAACGACTGCTGCGGCTGGATTATCACGCGAGGTTCTAAATGCCTCTATTTACTCTACCACTTCACTTCGTCCTGGCGGCTACACTGGCGTGCCGGAGATCTAACGTGGAGGGATTCTCGCTTTTGGACTCCAGACATTTGTGCAATGACATCCAACCCCTGCCATCCCGTGCTCATCTCGATGTAATAACACCCGTTTGGTACGTAGCGGTCAGCTTGGATCATCTTTACATATACAACGGCAATGTCTTGAGTCGCTTTTTTATGTAAACACGGCCCCATCAGGTTCTGTAAAGTAGCGCGCCTCTAGGATTTCCAGAACATGAGTACCTGTGACTTTGTTCGTATCTCGAGTTATCGTTCGGTATTCAAGTTTATAGTGCACCTTCCTCACGTCACTTCCTTGAATCATGGAATCAAACATTAATATGAGCCAGGATTCGACTGTCAACACAACGGGCATGGCATCAGCTGAATTGCAATTCATGTAGGTAGAGTGTAGATGGGTTGTGGTTTATTTTCCAGCCGTGAAGTTCAGATAGACACCTAGCACTCGAACTAATCTTGTCGGTACACTACCCATGGAGGAGCTAGTATGACCGGCCAAAGGGTGCACCGCGTATAGATAGTCTCTTCCAGGGTACCGAGAGACGAGAGATACGTTAGGACAATCGGGTATGTGGTACCTGGAAATAAAAGTAGAGATAAAAAACGAGTGACGCGAGAAAATACTGTTTACCGACTGTGAGGCGGGCTGCGTTTGACTTGGACCCGCGAGGGTACATATACACCACTAAGATTCAGATGAGAAAGTGTCCACAATTCCAAGAAGACGTGTGTTCTCAAAACGATAAGAACATGGTCGTTATCGCTCATATCGTGTCTCAGCAGAGTCTGCCGCAAAGGAAAGATGGCCGCCGTTACACAAATTAATGACTCGGACCAACGATCACGCGAGGATGGCTTCAACTTTAGTCAACCATATCGGGAGTTCGTATTTAGGCCAGCGTGACTATGTATATCATTCCTGATATCCCCGACTCGTTGTTTCGTCCTTTGCCCATCCCACAGAATGCCTCCCTCTACATTAGCCCTGAACGACGGGACCCGCGTCCCCTGGATAGCCTTCGGAACAGGGACCGCATTGTACAGCAAGGATGCGACAACGGCCGTCACCGTCGCGATTCAGAATGGGTTCACGCACATTGACGGGGCACAGGTATATGAGAACGAGGAATCAGTAGGCGACGGTATCATCGCATCAGGAAAACCTCGGTCTGAGTTGTACATCACGACGAAACTGGGGCCCTTGGCACCAGGGGAAACCCCAAAGAGTGCTTTACAAAAGTCCTTGGAAAGGCTCGGAATGGAAAACGTAGACCTGTACTTGATCCACCAAGCGAACGAGCATGTGGGCAAGCTCAAGGAAGTCTGGAAAGGCATGGAGGAAGCCAAGGCGGCGGGCTTGACCAAGTCTATTGGTGTTTCCAACTTCACGGCAGATCATCTCAAGGACGTCCTTCAAGTGGCCACTATTATTCCAGCTGTAAACCAGGTAAAGATATTCGGATTCATTCGGAGTCGCATTTCAGTTCATCACCGGTCTGGAATAGGTTGAGGCTCACCCATACGTATGGAGAGCTCTCGGACCTAATCTCGCACTTCATGAAAAATACCACATCGTGACTGCCTCCTACGGGGGGTTATCACCCATTGTCCGTGGCAAAGGTGGTCCTCTTGACCCAGTCATCGAACAAATCCGCACACGCCTGGAGAAGACTCGGAGGTCCCATGTCTCCAGCGGTCAGGTGCTTCACAAATGGCTGCAGCAGAAAGGCGTGCTTGTCGTAACGTGAGCCGATTTAGTTCCGGTTTTCACTGAAAATACGCGCTGAATGACCTCTGTCAGCACGTCCTCCAAAGCTGAACGTATCAGAGAATACCTCGACACTGAGAACGTACCAAAGCTTACCCCAGAAGAGCTTCGACTCATTGATACTACGGGGGCGAAATGGCACAAGAGATTCTACGTACGTCTTTCCACATGTAACGGTTTTCTGTCGTTGACCTCCTGTAAAGCCCGGTACCTGGCCACCCGAACGACTTGAAGGATGAAGAGCGGGATGCAACCTGTAAGAACGATGAGTTGATGTATACAGATCACTGTAAATTACCTGTGGCTTCGGGGAGTGTTTATTCATGACCGTTGCGTTCACAAGATCTGGGTTAATCATAGGCAGCGAATACTATGACGACCGCCCTCCCGGGCCAGTGATACGCGCAGTTCTGAGGTAGCAATACAGCATAGGTCACAAAACATTGCGAGAGGTGGTGCCTATTAGTGAGGATTTACGTGGCTGATGAGCGTTGGTGATGACAGCAAGGACAATAAAGAACCCTAAGCAGAGAAATCGTTGACAAGTAACGGCGTCCTGGACACAAATGTTCTAAAGCGTGACGATCAGTACATATTGTCGGCTTAGTCAGCGTGGCTGTGCTCCCACGATACACTGTTTACGGTAATACCCAGTCGTTGGCACCTGCAACCATGGCTTCAAGCTCTGTCTCGCTCTCCTCGTGCTCTACATACGCTTCTACATCCAATTCACGCCTACAGTCATTGTACTCAGACATTTCACGCCAGAAGCACTCGAACCCTACGTCCTACCACACACATGTCGATTGGTGGCAGCGGACGTTAGAAGAGCTCGTCTCTCGTGGGTGGCAGACTGAATCTGCGAGCTCTCATAAGAGCAATGGGACAGACCCACGGGATTCCGAGCCCGAGAGGCAGAGCAATAAGCTCGTGTTTGGCGCGCGTCGTGCGATCGTGGACAGACTCCGGTACGACGGTGTCGGTAAGCCACTCGGACTAGCCTCCACCATCGTGCGTGCCGTATCCTTTCCTCCGTTTAACTGAAACTGACGGTGACGTACTAGTAAAGGCCGAGCTACAACGGAATCGTGCGTTCGTCACGCTGTCGCAGTTCCTGACGTCTCGGCAGTCCGTGTACGATCCGGGTTGGTTGCCTTACCGGATTGCTTCATTTCTGGTTGGGAAACCGCTCTGGTGGGCGATGGAGCAGCTGGACATCGTCCAGTCGGAAGACGCGTGTGGTGAGGCAGAGATGTGGAAGCGGGTGGAGGGAGAGTATGTTTTGCTTAGGTTGGTCGAGCAGGCTGCCGACGCAGTGGACGCGTCTTTGGGCGGATTGTGTCTTGTGGACAGACTCCACACGGTTACGACCTTTCGGAAGGCCTTTGGCTCCAAAGTTCTTCCCGGAGTATCGTTGAGCGAGACGGATACCGGAGTGTTGTTGAGATACCTGGAGAGGGACAGAAGGGTCTTGGTGCAGGACAAGGATGTACGTTCACTTGAATCTTTGCCGTGCTACAAAGTACTGAAAAAGCCTCTGCTAGGTCATCAAATTCGTGATGGATGAGCATGATCGAGAAGTGACTGCAATCGACAGAGGCATCTTGGAGCTGAAAACTGCCGTTTCGAACCTGCAGGATCAGATCGACCGTCTGCATAACAAGATGGACGAGTAAGAGGCTTACTTTTTCTTCGAATGTATCCACTCAACGCACGAATAGGACCACCAAGCGCATTTCGGTGGCTCTGCGGCAACAGCAAAAGTCGATTGCACTCGCGCATCTCCGTTTCAAGAAGAGCTTGGAGGAAGTACTGACCAAGCGGCTGGGTGCGCTCCAGAATCTAGAAGCGACTTTGATGAGCGTCGAGACCGCAGCGGGCGATATCGAGGTAAAGGTGTCGTTTTATTGGCGACTGGAGTTGTACTTACGGTGACTAGATTATGAGAACTTATGAGAAGTCTACAGCAACGCTACATGCAATCCTCAGCCACCCATCTCTCCGTCGTGAGAAGATTGACGAGACGATGGACGCGCTTGCAGCTGCGAACGCCAATGCACGCGAAGTGGACGAGGCGATCAGGATTGGCGGAGACATTGCGACTGCGGAGACAGGCGTGGTTGACGACGCGGGCCTAGAGGACGAATTGACCGAGCTGATGAAGGAGGCAGAAAAGGAGAAGGCGGAGGCTGTTGGACGGACTGCTGTGGACAGGCTGCTGGAGGTCAAGGTGCCTACACAGACGCCTGGAGACGGAGAGCAAGTCGGCCAGGTAGAGCGTGTTGCGGTGTAGTCCATATACAGCACTAGTAACTGAAGTGACGCAATATTGGACATATTTCGGTCCATCACCTGCTCCAAGCTATGGCCCCCGTCCGTGTGCGCCATCCAAAGGGCATCGCAACCCTCCAGCTCGATCTCGACGCACTCACCGTCCAGGATCTTCTACAGCAGATATTCACCCTCTCCGAGATACCCCCTTCGCAGCAAGAAAGTGAGCTCGTCGCCGTATCACACCTCCCATACGTTTCGACCGACCTTTTCACCCAGTCAGATCAGGGTACCCCCCGCGAACACTGACCCTCGTACCAGAACTGCCTCTCTCGAGTTTGGGTCTCCAAGCCGGCGAGCAGATCATCGTGAACCACAAGCCGCCCACCGCCACGACGACGAGCCCGCCCGCCCCAACACCCGCATCTCGGCCGCAACCACCGCCCGCCGTGCCACGGAGCACCGGCCAAGTCAGCGTACCGACGAGTTCCGGCGTGCTCGTGCACAAAGTGCGTTCCGACCATCCCCTGCCCCTTATGTGCTATTAACGCAACTTTTTGGACCAGGTCGTTCCAGACGACAACTCGTGTCTGTTCGCGTCGATAGCGCTCATCTTTGAGCAGGACATTACGAAGGCGCAAAGGATGCGGCAGAGTGAGTGGTGGTCAGATCCGAAGCGGGTTGCACACATGACAGGCCTGCATTGACAGTCGTCGCCGATGGTATCCGGAGTGATATGGAGACCTACGACGAAGCAATCCTAGGGTATCACATACCCTCTCGAGTGGAATACGGATCTCACTGACGAGGTACAGGGCTCCACGTGACAAGTACATCGCAACCATTCTGAAACCTTCGACGTGGGGAGGCGCCATCGAACTTGGTATACTCGCCAAACACTTCAAGACTGAGATTGCTTCGATAGACGTCGAGACTGGTCGCATCGACCAGTTCTCACCTTCAGAGGGTAGTGGATACCGGTCGGTCTGTCCCTGCAATGGTAACGTTGGTATCGACTGACGAGGTTTGGAAGGTGCATCGTTGTGTATTCCGGGATCCACTATGATGCTGTCACTCTGGCCCCTATGGAGGATGCGCCGGACGAATGGCATCAGAGCATATTCCCTATCGTGAGACTTTCTGGCTACTACCGCATCTTGACATTGACCCAGGCACAAAGACGTCGACGGACACGTCGGACCCTGTTCTCGAAGCAGCCAAGAAGCTAGCCAACATCTTGCGGGAGAGGAGAGCGTTTACGAACACTGCGACGTTTGATCTAAAGTGCGAGGTACGCCAAGTTAAAGGTATACAGTACTGCTATTCACGGCACTGTAGCAATGTGGAAAAGGCCTCAAAGGTGAGAAGGATGCGAGAGCACATGCCCAAGAGACCGGACACGTACAATTTGGAGAGTACTGAAGACCCTGGATGCGATGAAGGGGTTAATTGAATCTTAGTTTCCCGTCACTAGTCCATTCTCGATCTCCATGACCACTGGAACATGGTCAGATGCCCCATATATCTCACTGCGAATCTCGCACATCTTCACGTTATCCACTATGCGCTCACTGATTACGACTAGTGTACCGAGCAAGATTAGAGAGCTGGATTTTTGTACGGAATACAATACTCACACATGTCCAATCTCCAACCTATGCCTTTCATACGGCAATTGAAGCGATACGAGAAGTAGGTGTAATGCTGGACACCTGGATGACGAGCTCTCCATATATCAACAAACTTTGGGGTGCCCTCGGGAGAATGAGGAGCATCAAGAATGTTCCTAAATGCCTTCGTTTCATCCAGCGTATAACCCGCAGTTTTATTCCAATTTGTGCCCGGATTTGCAATATCTTGGAAAACACAACGCTGGATGAGCGTGAAAGAGACATGGATTACTCCAGCACGAACCTTTGGCGGTCGGTGCAACGTTCATGTCACCCATCCAAATCACAGGTTTCTTCTTGTCTAGATCGCGTATATAGGTAGTGAAGTGCTCGTTCCACACGTTCTTTTCCTTGAGCGTCTGTCGTTCGTCAGAATACACGGTAGGAGGGACGAGGTGGATAAGCCAACCTTGAGATTTTGGCCTGCGTTCGTCACATATGTACAGACGACGTAACATCCTTCAAATTCGAGTGTTACAAGACGCCCCTTGACCTGCTCGGGGTCCGGATGTCCCGGAAGAACCTTTGTCACCGAGATTGGCTTGAGTTTCGAGAGCACCGCAGTGCCCCCTGCACGGTTGACAGGGCTGAACGCGCGCGTCCTGACAAGCACCGACTACGCACCATATGTCTTCTTTTCAGATATGGCCCATGTGCAATATGGAAAGCGGGCACTGATGGCGGGATCGACTGGTTCATTGTTCACCTGCGACGCGTCAGCAGGGCGAGAAAAAAAAGGCGTGCAAAGCGGCGCCGCTCGCCTTTGTCTCTGTCAACACGAGGACATCTGGGTCTTCCGCCTCTACGTAGTATTTGAATCCCTGGAACGCGTTCTCCAGCGTCCACTCGAACGTGATGAGGTTGAAGATGTACTTTTCTTTGTGCTGCTGCCAGTCCGCACACGTTCCACGTAGCGAATCGCAGCGTGCCCGGTTCGCGTGGCGGAAAGGCGAAGTTGACGGGCAGAACCTTGTTGGTGGGTTGCCCGTTGGGAGCTTTGCCATCGTCGGACGTAGTTTCTGTTCGTTTTGCGCGCTTTGCCCGTGAATGGGTGACGCTCTCGGCTTCCGACGCGGCGCCTGCGTCGTCGTGTTTTGCAGTGATTTTTTTTCGTTTTGGAGGCATTGCGATGCGAGAGAGCGTCGACGCGCTTTCACGTTGATGTTGAATGTGATAGGAGAGATTACCACCCAGCGTTCCTCTCGTGCCGCGATATTCATCCGTCCTAACAGCCATCACGATCTCATCGTACGTTCGCTCTCTCAGGACAGGTCAATGCTCGCACGACGCGAGTTTTCGCGCTATTTCGATGGCAGAGTCGCGTCACTCGTAGACGAGAACTTGCAAGGGAAGATCCGATGTTTGTCCTCGTCTGAGATTTGAAGGCATCCACCAAGGGACGTGCGTCCGGCGAATCGTCGCCTGGCTTGTTGTCTCAATTGCATTGTCAATCCGCCGCCACCCCTACGACGGCAAGTGTCAGGCTAGCTGTATCCCGGTCCAGGGTATCTCAGATACGTCTTCGCGAATCGTGCCTGCTTCATCTGCGGCTGCGGGGCCGCTGGCAAGGCACACGGTCTTCCGCTGTCTGCGCTTCCGAAGGTGGACGTCTCCACCGGGAACAATCTGCGTCGTCCCATAACACGTGGACGCATAATCCACAGTTTGCCCGTAAAAGGTTCATCTGATTGTGAATTGTACCCCTTGTTCGATTCTATCCCCGAAGACTGCTTGACGTTCTTGACATTTCGCTGCCCCACATTCCTTCCGTTCACTCGTCATAGAATGCCGGCGAGAGCGAAACACCTCGCCGCGTTTGAATTCATCAACAGGGCAGCAGGTGATATGATATGCTTTGATGGTCCTGACGATTATCTCAGGTCTATGCGAGACCCTCTGACCAACCCCTCCGATGGCAGGTAAGGATGTGGAAAACGGAAAAAGGATCATGCAAGCTTATGCCGATCTATCGGAATAGAGGCCCTTCACGTATACGGTACAGACAAGGTTAATGTACTAGCTTGCATCTTGCAGGCCCGATCGCCGGGTGATTCACAACGCCTAAGTACTGTATCGAGCAGTAAATGCAACGACATACTAACATCACGAATTCTGTACACTCCACAACTCCCACGCAGAGGCGATTACGGACAACAACGGTGATCGATGACACCATGACATTCATCTCCGATGTCAACGAGGACGCTAAACCATTACTCATTGTGAGTTCTCATACCACTGCAATGATCTGAATGCTCACACCGGATCCTACCAGGTACACAATATTCGCTTGCAGACTTTCTGCCACTCAAAGGGAATGGGTCGAATGTCGCAGTGACATGCCAGAATTACTGACAAGGATCACGAGCGCAACTAGTAGGGATCTCAGCGCAGTTCGAGAGAACGAGAGCTGAGATACACCATCAGAGCGAGCAAGTATAAATGGCCCAACGGCCAGGTACGGGTAAATAATAAATGACAACAGTGTGTCGCGATGAAACAGAAGGTAAAGTGTGCTCGACAACGCATGAACAGTGCCACTCAGTCGATACGAAATATAGCGACTACACACGGCTTGGCTTCAACTGACATTACCTCCACCATCTTTCTCAGCGTATAGGATGCCTTTAAGCATACCGTCAATTCGGACTGTGACAGAAATCCCACTGCCCAGTATTTCGGACGTGAAGGAGGACAGGGACAAGGACAAGGCAGATACCGAGCTCATCCAGTTCCCTGAAGGTGGCGCCGCAGCATGGTGCACGGTCATTGGGGGGTAAGCTTGAAGCGATGTTATTCCTCCACTGATACCATCGACTGTCATGATAGGGCGCTGGTTTCGTTCTGCGGTTTCGGGTATGGATCATCATTCACGTTTGCAAGTGATGTATACACTTACAAGGAAATAAAAGTTACACTACGTCATTTGGTGTTTATCAAGGTGCGAATCTCTCACGAAGTCTCTCAGGTCCTGTGCTCACGGTTGCAGACTTTTATACCCGATATTATCTCGGCAACGAATCGTCGTCCGCGATATCGTAAGTCTTGTCTTGAGCCTTGGCGGGCCGATTTGAAAACTCGTTTGATAGTTGGATAGGAGGCGTCAATGCGTTTCTGGGATCCGCTGTCGGTATTGTTGCAGGCACGCTCTATGACCATGGTTATTTGTACGTCCCAACGGCCTCAGGTATTGTCTGATGTCCGATGCTAATTGTACCAAGCTACCAACTGTTGATGGGGGGGTCGTTACTGCTGTCATTCACCTTGTTTATGCTCTCTCTTTCCCAACCGGGTCAATATTATCAGGTCCGTCATCCTGCTACCATTGTGTTTTACGAGCTGTTCCACTAAGCTGTAATGACAGATCTTTCTTGCTCAAGGGATCGGCCTTGGAATAGCTCAAGGGATTCTGTACGTCCCGACAATAGCAGTGGTGTCTCACTATTTCCACCAACGTCGTACGCTTGCCATGAGCCTAGTTACTACTGGATCCTCGCTCGGAGCGGTCATCCACCCCATCATGTTGAACAACTTGTTCTACAACGGTGTAGGCTTTGCTAATGGCGTACGGATAAGCGCTGCCCTCGTCAGCGTCCTTCTCTTCATCGCTTGTCTCCTCACACGTACGCGGTTGGAGCCACCTAAAACTCCTGTAAATTATCTATCCGTTGGAAAGGGTATCCTCCGTGACATGCCTTTCTGCATGATGTGCATTGGGTAGGTGTTTATCCTCGTCTGGACGGTTTTTCTACACAAGCGATCCTACCGATATGGCAGACTGTTTTTCGTCACCACTGGGTTCTATTACCCGCTCTTTTACTTTCAACTGGATTCCGTCCAGCATGGAAATTCTGAGACGTTCTCGTTCTACTCTGTACGTGGTCCGTTACTGCTATCCGGATCGCTTAAGTACTGACCAATCCCTCTCCAGCTGGTGATTTTGAATGGGGCGAGCCTGATAGGTCGATTGACCACCGGATTCATTGCACCCCATGTTGGCGTGCCCAGGCTAATGATCATATCGGCCGCCATGTGCGGCGTTCTCATTCTCGGCATGATAGGTCTGAGTAGCGTCGCGTCGGTTGTGGTACTGGCGACGATCTATGGCTATTTTGCTGGAAATTGTCTGTCGCCTTTTACTACACGGAGTCGATCGAACTGAACACGTACGGGCAGATATCGCACTGTTGTCGCCTCTTATCGCCCACCTTACGAGCGATATCTCGGAACTCGGGTTTGTGGCTTTCACGGATCCAGTCATCCATGTGTGAACGCTCACATGTCTGTTTTGGCCTAGCGCTCGCATGGGGGTTGGTATAACGCTCGTTGGCTTAGGTAGCCTCATTGGTGTGTTCTCCGCCCTGTTATCCCGTACCACCGCTCAATAATGTTTCTATCAAAGGCGGGCCCATCTCAGGTGCGCTGCTCACTTCGCAATACAAATGGTGGCAACCCTCGCTCTTCAGTGGGGTATGATCTCGTTCATCCGTCCTGCCAAGGGAACCACACTTGCTAACACATTTTGGTAGCTCATCGCCCTCACCGGGTCGTTGTCTCTGGTGGCGATGGAATTTATGCTGACGCATCGAAAACGTTTGACCGGGAAACAGGAAGCCTGAGCCTCGGAGCTCATCGGATCGCGAGACCCAACGCGTGCATACCAGGATGGGCAGGAAAATCGAGAAGAATCCGACATACGAGTACTAGGCGTGACTTATAGCATACGGGTGGAACCCACTCTGCCATACTATACCATTCATCTGGCAAATCAATTCTAAAGTGCGCGTACAGCGGACGGTGAATACGACACATCAGCTTTTTGTATCTCTCCTCTAGCAATGCATTATATTCCTCGTTCACACTCTGCGATACCACCTAGAGTTTCTGCCCTGCAGACGGTTTTCAGCACCGTCCTAGACTCTGTGCAATCGTGTGTAAGATGGACTCACAATATTGACGCGTCGGTCATCAACCGTGCAATGCGTTCAACATCCTAAAAGTTCCAAAGACCAGTCCGCTCACGGTGGTATAGATCAAGACGCGGACCCCAAAAGAGCTCTGCGTAAAAAACGGGTATGGGACTAGAAAGGCGCCATGAAGCTGGCGTTGGAATTTTTCACGAGTTGAACAACGAGGAAACTCACAAAATCCATTGAACGAAGCGCAATATTCTATGAACGAAGCGTACGAGACGGAGAAGAAGAGTAAGGCCGCAGGTGCCACCTTGTAGACGTATGCTTCCGAAAACCTGGGTTCGAAGACGAAAAAGTCAATCGTGAGGGTGAGGAAAGGCGAGGCATGCAAGGCCAGGTCGAGCGTGAGCGGTAGTCTTGACACGACTGAAGGAGGGGTGATGAGGCTTGGAGTGAGCAAGAGGAGGGGCCAGTATATGCCCGAAATGACGAAGTCCAACTGTACAATGGGTTGGGTACAAGTTTAGTCTAGTGTGCCCGGGCGTGTGGGATTACATACCGGCATGGACATCAACAGAAGTGTTTTCTTGAGATGAAGAACGACTATATATGCTCTCGGTTTGATGGAATGGTTTCGCTACCTGAGGGTCACTCACCCGCTGGTACAGACGGCAGCACATCACAGGGCAGGCTGACGATCATGTACAACCATGCGAGTAACAATCTATGGAGACGATCACACCATTCAAGTTAGCTTTGGATGTAACTTAGTCGAGAACCAGGAATTGCGTTACCCTTGGTTCGTTAGAAACTGGAACAAACCGCCCTTTTGGGTCATTATCCACTTTGCTAAGGCCTGGTCCAAGAAACTGAACCATCCCCACGCCAAGATACTCGCCGCGATTGCATGTAGGATGAACGCAGATGGTCGTCGCATAGTTAAATAGGCTCACTGGCACAGGATGTGTGATCTGGATAAGGGAAGACAACGGGAGACGGAACGCAACGGTTCAAATAATGAGACATGAAACAGAGTATTTTTTTGCGTTTGAACACTGTGGGACAGGTGGGAGCTCCTGTGATACCATCATAGAAGGCATTGCCTGAGGTGCCTGTACTCCACACGAGTGGCGACTCGGAGAAGGATGGTATGATCAGCTATGCTTTCGCCATGAGTCCGAGTACTACTTATCCGTTCATTCCGTACCATCGTTTCTGCAAAGTTGTGGGAACGCTTTTACGCGTTTCAGGTGGGGGAAGACGGATAAGTTGGGCACCTGGTTGAACGAGGTGTTACTTTCGGATGTTATTGAACAGATCGCGAGGGACTTGAAAGCTTACCCAACGCTGTGCGCGTCCCTAGTACTTGTAGGAAAGGAAATCGCAACTCTACCATGTCGACGGAGGCCCCGTACGTTTTGCACATTTGGCCTTCGAAATGGGATTTGCAGTCGCTAGACCCAACCTGTCTCGCGGCCGTCATGTATCTCCAGCTCACTATCCCCGGGAAATTCAAAGTGGCACCCACCACCAATCCAGACCAATCCCCTAACGGCAAGCACCAGCTCCGAGCGTACTTGTCGAAATTCTGACCCACGAGCATAGGCCAGCTACCTTTTTTGACTCATGCGCACGTCGCCGTCTCCACGTTCCCCTCGATAGTTGCCTTTGTGGCATCCCTCGCCAAGTCCGGCGCGTCAGGAGCCGTCGACCTCGACGCGTCTCTGACCGGCTTGCAAAAGGCTCAAAAAGTCGCGCTATACGCACATATCGAGACATGCATATCTGACCTCGTCGTGAGTCAACGTCACTTCTCTGACGTCCTGTCACCCATTGGTTGAACGTGCAGTCGCACATGTTCTACGGGGTCGACACCAATTTCTGGGGGCTGACCAACCCGGCTCTTGCAAGCGAGATGCCCATTCCGCAGAAATACTACGTGGCTAGTCGTATAAGAGAGTCGTACAGACCCCGTCTGGAGGCAGCAGGGCTCTGGCGTTTGCCTTCCGAGGAAGAGCACAAGAGTTTATCCGAAAAGAACAAGCAGAAGAAGCGAGACTACACGGTCACGTTTTCGCGTGCTTTCGAGAGGGAAAAGGTAGTCGATGAGTTGTGTTGGTGACCGTCTGCTGATCGTTTGTCAAGACTCTGGACAAAGCGAAGACAGCCCTCGGTGTGCATGCAAGCCACCTGAACGGAAAACAGTTCTATTTCGGAGACCGGCAAGTAGTTGTCCTCTGTCCATGCTGTTCCTGATAGTAATGCTTGCTTTTAGTCCAACGAGCCTCGACGTGTATCTAGCCGCGCACATCCTTCTACTGGCTGTTCCTCCATTTCCCGACGCCATTCTTCAAATTCAACTAACCGAATATTATCAAGGGCTGGTTGGTCATGCTCGGCGCATACAAGCCGAGGTGGCACGAGCGCTACCTCACGAACTATTCGCAGAATCACAAACTTTGCTGGGTTCCCTCGTTCCCCGTTTACTCAGCGCTAGTCATTCCCAGACAAGGACTGACCCTGCGGACATCCAACACATGAGGAAAACTTTGGTTTTGCTAGCAGCAGCGTTAGTGGCGGCGGCAGCTTCTATTTCCTTCCAGGTCTTCCTCATAGCTCCTTCTGAAGATTCGGAAGAGGACGGCGAAGAAAGCGAAGGGGGAGACAGCAGTGCTGGAGGGGAAGGAGAAGAGAACGAACTTGCGAGTGGATCTGGGGCGTTCGCTCGGGAGGACGAGGACTAGTACATCTAATGTGACACGTGACACGATCTAGGGGATGTGGTCATCCATCCATATGTGGCTGAAGCGCTGACGGGCGGCTCGTTGATGACAGACGACGACCTCATCGTCGTGGACGACGTCGAGGAGCACCACGCCGGTCCTTCTTCGGCTGTGAATGGCGTAAACAATCCACCGCCACCAAACCAGGCCTCACGCACGCGCCCGCTCCGAGCAGCCGCAGAACTAGCCATGGCGACCACCCTCCGCTTTCGTGGGTCGCCCGAGGCATCTGAACGCGCGACGCGTCTCTCCACTGGAAAACTCGGAAAACCACAGCCCAAGCTCAAACTCAAGCTGAGCGAACGTGCGGCCGCGCAGGCCCCGGGCATGTCCTTCTTGGGTCCCTATGACCGTGAGCTAGACTCGGACGACGAGGACCTTACGTTCGAGGAACAGTTCGTCATCCGGATGCCCCCTGGGGAGGACTGCGAGAGGTTGCGCAAGATGATTCAGTCGAGGGAAATCAGCAACGACGTTTGGTTCAAGTTCAAAGGTGCGTCCGAGGCGTCAAGGGGTACGTTCGCTGTTTTCGAGGCCAACGAGATGGTAGACTCGCGGCGGGGCATCTTTCACACCGGTAACTCGCTCTATTCGTTCAAGCTGGTCGATCTGCCTTGCATCGTCGAGGCACAAAAGACGCTCGACAATAAGCAAATGTTCAAGGTAGCAGATATATGTCAGGTACGTCGTGCCCATTACGTGTGACGTGGTTCTACAAGAAGTGAATGCAGATGTTGGTGGTTGAAAATCGCATACAAAACGAAGAAGCAGTTACGGCGAACAGGAACGTCAATGTTGACGAATTCATCTGGCCGCACGGTATTACCCCTCCGTTGCATCACGTACGCAAGCGTCGATTCCGAAAACGAGTGAACAAGCGGGTTCGTATGAACCACACGACTGCCCTTGCATCTGCTTTACCCATGATACGCACCACAGATGATCGAGAGCGTCGAAGAAGAGGTGGAACGGCTGCTGTCCGCAGACAACCTTGCATCGGAAGTCAGGTATGGTGAGTGTGAACCCCGCTCGTCGCTGTCGGCCGGCTGACTGTCTGCGTCGGCAGAGGTCCTCGAAAATGTCAACCCGGATCTTTCAGACTCTGAATTCATGGAGCGCGAAGAACCCCTCGAAACGCCCACCCCTGGTCCCCAAGGCTCAGAGGCGGGCGATATAGCTACCTCAGGACTCGATGCAGGGGACGAGGAGGGCGAAGAAGCCGAGCCGGAAGGTGATATCGACGAAGAACTAGCTGCGGAACTTGACCTTGCATTGGGCGACGAAGAGGAAGGAGGTGAAGGAGAGGAGGATGAGGATGAGGAGGATGAGGATGAGGATGAGAGCGATGAAGATGAGGACGATGAAGACGCTCAAGGGAGGAAGTTATTGAATGAGGAGATCAGGGACTTGGAGGCTGCTGTGGCCAAGAAGGAACACGAAGTCACCATCTCGGCAAACCCGCTCATCAAGGTATGCTACCTCACGTATATGTGTCTAAACACCGGACACTAAGATCTTTTCAGAAACGGTTCGAGGACGCCCTTAAGAAGCTCTCGGGTGATCTGGAGATGAAACGCGCGCAGAGAGATGAGATGAAAGAGAGGCAACGACGAAAGAAAGAAGGTATTGCTGTTGAGGACCCAGACACGGACGCTGAGGTCGGTCCGAGCGACGAGGTGGTGGTCACTCGGGGTAACGTTGCCCAATTGGGTGCTGGCTTATTTGGATCCGATGATCCAAACGCCATGGACATTGGTTGAGTCCTATTTACAAGCTAGTTTAGTCGTCCCCTAAGATGAGCTTTCTACATCATCAATGGCTCCAGTTCCTGGGTACTTGCATTGAAATCAACATCTATCCTAGGAGGAACAATGCATCCTGCTTATCATCGAGATAATCCAACGAGACCTCCCTGCATCACGAGCGGCGCATATACAATGCAGACAAACGGCGCAAACCACACGCCTAACACTTCCCAATTCCACACTGCTTTCTCGACCTCTTGTGGTAGAAGAAGCCAACCCCATGCAAGCAGCCAGTACGTCGCATGGACCGCCAATCGGAAAGACTGGGTGAGCAGTGAATTCGACGTTCGGAAGGGTCGGGATAACACACGACTGCAGATGAGCGGAATGCCAAGGATGACGGCGAGCGTTGCAGCGAGAGAAAAGTTGAGGAGGGAGGTTATAGAAATGACTGTCGATGCCAAACAGAGGTTGAAGGATTGCAGGAGCATCGAAAACGGTGCTGCTTCAGGTGGGTGAGACGGTATGAATGCAGTGAGGGCCTGGGGAACGAGACCAAACGCCAGGAAGAGGATCCACGAAGTGATCTGAAGAGCCAACACGACAATGAGTGAAGAATGAGAATGCAAAGTAAAAACATACGGCTTGGTTCCGGAGAAACCATGAAGTATTAATCATGGCAAACGCAAGTAGACCGAAAGTATGCGTGGCAAGGATGGTGATAATTGCAGGCAACACAGGCCTCCGTCTCGGTCGCCATGTTGGTTGATTCGTTGCAACGGTCGCAGTAGCAGCATTCGCGACCACGCTTTCATGTTCCTTGTCTTGCCGCTGTAACTCGGTAGGAGACTCTTGCGCCCAGCCTGCCTCTACCCACTGCCCGAGCCCCCAGAATATCATCGCAACCCCGGCGAGCACAGCACTTGGAAGGAACGACCCAATCTTCATGAATGTACCTGGACTTGTGAGTATGTAGAAAAAGAAGGAAGCATGGAGACGCTCGAGCAGGTTGTTCGATGTACGCAGGGTAGACTCGATTATTCTGACAAGGTGTAAATACACGGAACCGCTTGATGTCGGGAGGACCAACCTGCCGAGAGCAAAGAACCCGTGTGGACCATTGGCTGGAACTGCATACAGAGTAATTGCGTCAATGCGGAATCTGTATTAAGCGGTTCAATCAATCAATGTCGTCTTTGAGTGGCGTTGGCGACTCACCGGTGAAACAAGCCATGCGGCCCACTAGGCCTTCCCCTTGCTTGATAACCAACGTGTCTCTTCACATTCCTTACGCGGTATTCAAACTCCCTGAGCTGCGGACTGCGTTTTATGAACTCTGGCGCATTTGCTAGGAGACTGTTCTGTGTTGCATCATGTAACTCGAGATGGTCGTAGAGGACAAGGGGGACACCGCCTGTGTAATGGGAAATGAGACGTAACGAGTTTATTAGGTCTTGGTTGGGAAGTCGGCCATTAAGACCCTCTGGGTGTAGAAGAAAGATGTCGATTTAGCTTGCAAAGGGAAACAGGGAGTACTAACCAAAGAACACGCCAAGGTGAGAGAACGAGTGTCCACTGTAGTCAATATTAAGGGCGTTCCAGATGACGCCGGAGGTAAGCTGGAGGAGATCAGTGTCGAGATCTACAAGACAGCGTAAGTAAGGCGATGATAACGAAAGTGAATCTGACTTTGTGGTATCGTGCCGTGATAGGCATTTAGCCAGGCGTACGTGCCATCAAAATAATTGTCGCCGATAACAAAGATGATATCCTTGGCCCAAAGCGAATAGTCTGACGCGAGTCAAACAACTACTACTCGAGGAGGAGCTGGGACGCGCGTACTCTTCAGGAAACCGGCGAGGGCAATCACCGTCGCGATGCCTCGCAAATTATATGGGTTTTCTCCCGCCTCGCTAAGCCACGACGCGCTGATGACAATAGCTTCAGAGCCCGACGTACGAGGTGAGTTCATGATGGCATAACCATTGACGCCAGAAACATTCTGTCAACGACATTTGCATAAGATACCTCGGAAGTGATAGATAAAAACGAACGCCAGAGGAGGTCATGAAAGTGTAGTTTTGAGTGGCAGAAGCGAGGCCAAGCTTTGCAAATTCATCACGAATGAAGCTGGCTCTCCTAAATGGTACGTCAGTATTTGGTGGTGGTCAACAAGTCGGTTTGATGATCTCACTGCTCACTCGTAGCATTTCTGACACGGAGGCTTTCTAGATGGTGAAGGTATGAGTCCGCCTGGTGGACGTCTTGCCAGTTCCAATTAGTATTAACCTGTACTCGGACGAGGTGAGGTGAAATGCCTTTGGGTTGGATATGAAGGGACGGACCTGAGCTGGTTGCAGGGCATTTTCGTCGATGTAGACCCCCTGAGAAAGAGGCAGAATCGGGACGAAGGCCATCCATAAGTAACCAGCTGCAAGCAAGGCGGTCCTGAACGAATCGTGAACGCGACGAGTGGAGGACGAGGGCGAAAACGAACGTGATATTTGGGAGGTTGCGATATACGAAGCTTACGGCGTCTCTGCGTCGCCGTAGTCGAACGACGTCCGCGTTCCGTCGCCGTCTCCATATTCTGTCCATCTTGTGTCCAAGACACAAGTGCGGAGGCTTCAGCTAACGACCTGTCGGAATTCGGAGGCTCATCAGGGTCTCGACTGCTCGACCCGCTCTACGTCTTCTTTCTTTTCCAACTTGCAGCCCATCCAGCGCCAGTCCGGCCTGCCTATGCCCATAAAGCGCAAACGCAGAGCTTCTCCGACTCCCAAGGGCCTTGCTACTGGCGAACACCTTAAACGTGCCAAACTGGCCCCAGGCGGCTCCTCCACTTGGGGCTGGGTCGACACAGAGGTCTCGGACGCATGCCAGATTACCCTCGAGCACCGTCTTATGACTTGTGGTCTGTCCAAACGCAGCAAGAACCCGTTTTGCGGTGACAGACATGCTTCAAAGCCTGCAAAGCCTTCCCCCACATCCGTTGACGAATCCCACACCACGGTTGCCAATGGTGAACTCGAGAACGATGTCATCGTTGTCTCCGACGACGAGCCACCACCTTGTAACAAGAAAGAGTGTAAGAACAATCCCAACTGCTTGAACTACCTCGGTCAGCATCAGTGGGAGGACGAAGGTAAACCCTCGTCCGCTGAACGCGTTCAAAGCTCTCCCCGTGGTTCCTGACGCGTTTTTCATCTAGCGACGGCCAGACAATTATTTATCAAGGCTTCGGATTTAGGTTCGAACCCGATCCTCAACTCCCGGGACCCTGAACTGCCTGTTGGCTTGAGGGTAGGTCATCACCTTCTCGTACGCGAATTCATGCAAACCATCTATTTCCGTGCTACGCAGAATCTCGGAGCGACCTGCTATGCAAACGCTTTCCTCCAAGTATGTGTCATCAAGGATGTTTTGGGGCTTCCTACTAATGGAGGCATGGAGGTATGGTTCCGGGATCTAGCGTTCCGACACGGAGTCTACCAATGTCAACCGTCCCACGACACTGAGAACGGCTTCGAGGTGTGTTACATATTGTGCAACTCCGAATCGGAACCTGACTAGGAGAACCTCAGGACTCTCCTGTATTCCAGCTCCAAGCGACATTTGCCGCCCTTCAAGAGAGCACACAGAATGTGTATAATCCGGAAAAATTTGCAGAAAGCCTCAAGCTATCTACGTCTGAGCAGCAGGATGCACAGGAGTTGGTCCTTCTCCAGGCCTTACACATCTCTCTCTGAATACTCTTTGGTCAGGTTTTCAAAACTCTTCATGTCACATCTTGACAACGAATTCCAGAAGCAGCTTGCGCCGTCTCTCCGTACATTGATATCTGATCAAGCAGGTCATGTTGTCTCTGTCGTCACCCTCCCACTCATATCCGTCACAGTTTCAAGGGGAGTTGGTGTATGGAACCCTTTGCCACAATTGTCGGTCTAAATCCGAACGCACATCCGATTTTCTTGAACTCGAGATTAATATAGAGGTAAGATCGCATTTGTTCACCGCACAATATTTCAACCTGAAATCATGTCAGAACAATGCAAGGCTCGAGGATCGTATAGCTGCTCTTCTACAGAACGAGAAACTCACAGGCGAGAACAAGTGAGACCTTTTTGCTTATACAATACAGTTCTTCAAACCCATCTTTATCAGATATTCCTGCTCAAACTGTGCAACGCTTCAAGACGCGACCCGCTATACCGAACTGCGGTCCCTCCCTCCGGTTCTCCATTTTTCTCTCCTTCGCTTCGTTTACGATTTCGACTCCATGGAAAGGAAGAAATCCAAGCATAATTTGTTATTTCCCATGGTGCTAGACATGTCCAAGTTTGTCAAAGCCGACGAGAGCGCGAGTGCCGTCAAGGGAGCAGAGGGCGCAACGAATATATACCAGTTGAGAGGGGTGCTGTTGCACAAAGGACAGAGTGCTTACCACGGTCATTATGAGGCCCAGGTTCTGGATACTGCGTGAGTTTGACTAATGGCCTCATGAACTTGCTGGCTCATTGTGTGTAGCTCGAATACATGGTTCCAGTTTGACGACGAGGTCGTAACAAAGATCGATTTCCTTGGAGAGAAACGATATACTGGTAAGGACATAGTCGATGTCCTGAACGACAGTGGGACTACCAAGTGCGTATCACCTAATGTAATTTGAAAATTTCTCATGATTTTGTCCTTATGTCAGGAGTGCGGGTCAATTCCGCTCCCGTTCCGCGAAGAAGCGCAGGATCAATGATAGCGACGATGAGGCTGTCGAGTACGTGATAGATCCCTCATCAAATTCTACCTTCTATTTCATCATGCTTGTGTCCCACACATCTTTTAGATTGCTGCTCCCCGCGGAAGCCCAGGTTTCCTTGCCTGGTAAGGTCCCAGAAGGGTGCGTAATCGCGAAAGTCGACGACGTACCTTGCGCTCATCTATTTGATTTTGTCAAAATAGCGATGTCTTCTCGTCCAGAGATGCCTATATGCTTATCTACGCCCGGAAGAAAGAAGAGCAGTTCGTCGGCCATGCGCCTACCCCAAATCTCTCCGAGAGCACCCTTGATTTCAATTCTTCTCCCGTTTTTATTAACGGTACGCCTAGGCCCTACATCGAGCGGCAAAATACATCGGACCCGACCATCCTCGTTCCACCTCAGCGTGCACGAGACGTGATCAAGGCTCTTAATGCAATGCACGACGAAGCCTGCGAACTCTACTCCCGAAGGTCAGTCCCCCAAATTTTAAATTCCCACACCAGTATGGAGATGAAGTGACCTCGAATCAGAGAAAAGGAAGTCAAGGAACACTTCACGGAACTGAGAGAATGGATACGGAGTGTGTATATGCATTGGCATGTTGCATCTGCCGAAGAGGTACGTAGATCATCATATGGAAGACGTCACGTCATTGGACGATTTCCTGAATTTGTCGCTTTTAGGATGCCGTAGTGGTTAGTAGGCAAGCACTCGAGAACTGGTTGACAAAGCCATTCGTGAAGCCTGAGGAACACAAGTCACGTTCCCAGTCCATTTCAGGGGATGCCAACGTTGAAATATTGCCGACGTCCAACATTTTGTGCAGTCATGGTGGGCTTCATCCGCAAAAGGCCAGTAACATGAAGCGTATGTCGAAAGTGAGTGGCGTTCTCGATTACTCTGTGACTTACTAAGGACACCCTAATCCAGAAGGCGTATGAGAAGCTCAGTCTTCGTGAAGATGTCGGTCCTGTGCGTAGTCCGCACGAGGTCTGTGAAATTTGTGTCCAAGAGTCTTTTACGGGTGAGCTGCGCAGCCATGTTACTGCTTGCCAGCTCATCCTTGATTTCACAGAGAGACTTTACCAGATTGAGCATCCCCGTTTAGTCGCTCAGTTCGATGAGATATGTGATGTACAACAAGGGGAGGCAGGATACTGGATTTCCAAGGCCTGGTTAAAAGGTATTCCCGTCTATTTCATCGTCATCAGTTCACGTCATCCACAGTGACATTCGCCCGCGCGTGTGGCATGCGCAGCCTGGAGAGTTCAGAAGCCAAGAATGCATGTTCCACTGCATGGCGATCCCTCGCCCGACTCTGCAGAGTTTCATGGACACTTGCGCTGTGAACATGATCACCTATCACTCGTGTCAACTGCTCGTCGAAGTATATCCCCTCAGGTGTGTGGCGGGGTCGCCTAGAATAGGGAATTCACTGTGGTGCGTGGTAATTAACGAACACTCGTGATCAGGCATGCGAGATCCTGAAAAAGTTGTTCCCCGATTGGGTACCACTATCAACCAACGAGGAGCCTTGTGCCATTTGTGAGGCATCCATTCATAGCTCGAAAGAGGATAAACGCGAGCTGCGGAAAAAAGCAGAAGATGAAAAGGTGAGAATGATGCGGCGTACCTGCTCGGCCGACCTCAGAAATTCCCTCCATTTCATGAGCTCACTGCAGACGCTTGACAGGCACGACTACGACACATGCACGATAATGCGTTAATAGGCAATACCCTTTTACTCGAGAACGTTCCATGTGTTGCCATTCCAGCTGAGTTTGTCCGAACATGGAGAAAGTGGCTGGGCCGACCGGCCGAAATCCCTCGTCCAGAAAGAGTCGATACATCTCCACTCTTTTGCCAGCATGACCAGCTGGTATTCGACCCCAACTCGCCAAATGACTGGGACAGCGATGTCGCACTCATCCAAATGGGTGATTGGCTTATCTTGCAAGAGCTGTAGGTTTCGCTCTATCGTCCGCGACTTTTCCCCGGTTTTTATCCCACCTCATGTGACTGCCGAGACATATGAATGCTGACACATGGCCGGAATAGATACAATTGCGGGCCCGCGGTGGCCGTTGAGAAAAGATTGGTCGAAAGTTCGGTGGCCTTATTGGATGCGAAATTCGTGCATGACACGTCGGTCTGCCACGACTGCCGGTTGAAACGGTAAGTTGGCTCGTTCGAGTTCTATATCCGTCAGGGCTGAATGCGCTGTTCCTTTCCTCCTGATATATACATCTTGTATGGTTTGTTTTTCTGACAACACGTTCCATTCTATTGGCTAGGCGCCGCGATTACAACCTTACCGACATCACCGTGCGATTCTTGAGTTCGAAACCTGTCACCGGCGGTGAACATGAGGAGGGTTCACAACGCGGTAGCCAGCACGCGAAACAAGAGTCTGGACCCAGAACGATGGGTGGAACGAGGCAGTCCAAACGTATTCGTCAAGGTAGAGACAGACGCGAGAACACGCGGTTGAGCATATCCAAGTCGACGACCGTCAAGGACATCAAGATTCAGGTCTGTCACATCGCTCCCCTCCACACTCTGTTCATTCACACCGATCGATCATGTGTCGTCTTTTTTTGATTTGACAGCTGCATGAGTCTCTCAAGATCCCGACGATCTGCCAGAGATTGTTTTACAAGGGTCAGGAGCTCCAGAACAACACGGTCACGGTGGAATCACTGGGTATCCTGATGAATGACACGCTGGACCTAAAGGAGGAAACCGAGAACGACGACAATCTCTCGAATGGTCCGGACGGGCGCGCGACTAAGCGACGGAAGGAGGAGAAAGGTTTTGGCGGAACCTTGTTGGCAGCATCCGCGTCTTACGCAAGCCTCTCTGCTGACACTGGAACAAGCTCCGAAGGCGAAGGGCACGAACCGACAGCCAAGCCATGTCCGGCGTGCACGTTTCTCAATCCGCCGGACAAGCTCTTTTGCGAGGTATGCGAGCACAAGGTGGCTTGAAGGGCATAGATTGGTCCTTGGTGTCTGCTATGTATACAGGATGATGCTTAATTTTTCCTTTTCTTTACAAGTAAAATGCAGCAATTCTATAGTCGATGTGACAAACCACCAAAAATGGGAAAATGGAAACCCAAGCAGTAACAAACAAAAAAAGACCTATGACACCGTGTGATGCGAATTTCTGTACCAGTATCACGGAATTCAATTGAAGTCCGGTAAAGGAACGTCAGGAAAAGGAACGACCGGTACCGTCGAGCTGGCTAGGCTTGCAGGGTAAGGTGCTGTGGAGGCGATACTCGTTGAGCGAGGCCGTACAACATCCATAGGCACAATTTGCTGTGTTGGATCAAGCACTGATATGGGTGGACTTACTGGGGCGCGAGTTTGTTGCTGAAGAAGCGAACTGGCCGTTATCAACACGTCAACTTCGCTGGATAATGGCCCTGTGATCTCCACAGCCTGTGCAACGGCAGACTGCGTTGCCACCGATACTTCATTCACAGTGACTTGGGTGGCCGCAGGCGGTGGAGGTGGCAACCCGGCGGAGATCTGACAGGCCACGGCGGCGGATCGATCAGCAGCCACTTGTCGAGCCGCTTGCAACACGACTTGCTGAGCAGCAACCGCCAAGACATTTGTTTGTTGTAATGTGTCAGACCACTGTCCGGACACTTCCTGATCAAACGCTTGTGCTGTGACTGTGAGCACATGCTGTTGCTTTGCAAGCGCCTGCAACTCTGGAGCATGCTCATTGGATGCCGTTGATGCGACGACTTGAGACTGCGCTTCCTGGGCAACTCGTTGAGCAGCCGTGGTCAGCACCTGGATGACTTGGGCGTCGTGGCTCGCAACTGGAGGTGCAATCGATGATGTTGCAGATCTCAGTGGCCTGACACGACATCCTCTGTGAGCATGATGGCAGAGATCCCAGTGCAAGCTGACCTGGGTGGTGTTAACTGGGGAATACTCATGTCGCTGGATATCCGCCTGGCCTTGTGAACGTCACCATTCATGAAACTTCGCCTAGGAGCAGGGATAGAACCATCAAGTGTGGAGACCGGAGCAATACTAAGGTGGAAGGTCTGTGTGAGTTGCTCCTCGACGCCGTCTTGCATGTACTACAATTACTGTCAAGAGCTGACAGCCTTTTCGGGAACGGGGACCTACTCTGGCCATCACCGTAATGTCACAATCTTCCGCATCAGGTGGCGGTGTTCCTTGTAAAACGTCATCCTCCCATGACAGCCATGGGGGAAGAGACGGGGAGCCATAAGTGACTTGTTGGTTTGTCCGCGATGCTTGCGGATCCCAGATGCGAGGTGCCCAAGTCCATCGCAATCCGACATATGCCACGCTTGGGGGCGACCCAGCAACTCGACGGTGGAAGGGTCGAAACGTCCAGGTCCCGTCTGGGAGCTTCTTTGCATCTATATTCCAGATGTGGTTGCCTTTTGACTTTGTTTTTTTCCCTTCTTCGTTGAAGCGAGAGATGTACGGTTGATTCCAAAGATAGGTTCGAATCTGATGATCTCAGGGTGAGTCCTTGCTTTGGGAGCTTGAGATAGCCTAACCTTTTTCATGGGAATTTTGTCCTCGGGATAGCCTTGCCGAGCAAGCTACAAAATCAGTCAATGGGGGATCAGATCGTCTGGATAGCTCGGGGGACTCGCCTCTTCTAAAAATGCGTTGGTGAACGCTTGTATCCGGAATTTGAATGGGCGGAAGTCAGGAGACTCATCCAAGCGCTGCATCTTTTTAGCCATCAAGGTTTGGTGTATCAATTCCCCCTTGGCGTCTGTCGCTTCCACTGCAAACGCGGTGAGTCAGGTGGACGATCACTGGTTCTGGGCTTACGATTGGAGCAAATGTTGTTCAAAAACTCGAAAAAGATACGATCCACTTCCACACGATACTCCTGTGGTACGTCATTTGCATGATTTAAAGTGGTCAGATTCTCTGTAGAATTGCGTGCCGGTAACGCATTTGAACGGTTGTTATGGATTGCGGCAGTTCGGGATACCTGGGCTTGAGTGGAGATTCTCGGATTGTTTCCGGAAAATGATTCAGGGCTCTGTGACTGCGAGCAATCACCGCTGTCTGAATCGACATCGTTTTCTCCTTCCTGAGATGACGTGGGACTGTGGGAAGCCAAATTTCCGGCGGATGTGGAGACAGAAGCCTGTAGAAAATCGAGTGCTCCGGTGACGGGGGGAACGTCGGGTAGACCAAACGCAAAGGAGTTGTTGTTGGTGAACGAACCTGAGCGTGATACTCGGCCAATTGGCGGGCTGATGCCCACCCCTCCTACGGTGAGTGGACGGGAGAGAGAAGACACGGTAGCAAACGTCCCAGCTGACGAAAAGGGCAGAGGAGACAAAGCTGTAGTCGCGTTGGGTATGGACTGGAAACCGATGCCACCCGTGAGTGTGCTTGATGAGAGCTGAGTCCTTACTGGTATCGTAGCAGCTCCGTCGGGCCACGTACTTCGAACTGAAGGGGGGAAATGAGTTGGATGGACGACAGTCGTTGACAAGGGAGACGCGGAAACAAAGTCTGGAGCGGTCGGAGGTGCTGATGTAGCGGGAGTGGAAAATGCCATTCCAGGTATAGACGGTGTCGCTGGCAGCACGTTGAAAGCAGTCTGGGGCAACCCGGCAGAACTCGTTGGGCGTGACACGGGCTCGAGATTGTGATTGGGAGGAGGGAAGGGAAGGAGGGCGGGAACGGTGGTTGACTGAAATGGTGGGGGGGTCGGTACCGGCTGGGATATGGCGTGGTCGTCCTGGGGCTCCATTTTCAAGGCCTTGATGACGCGGTCACCTGCCATGGAGGATCCACAACGCTTGCGAGACAAGTCTGAGGTGTCTGACATGATTTGCGAGTCGACGGTCGAGTCTGGGAGTCCGGAAGAGAAATGGGAGACGACCGGACCGGTTTCCTGAACGGCGGTGACTGGAGGAGGACGAGCAAGGGGACCGGTGGAAAGGGGTATCGAGAGACCGGATACGGCAGAAAAACGACGGGGGGAGGATCTGCGGGAGACGGAGGGCGGGTCTGTTATCTGTGTGGCGGCGATGAGTTCTGAAACGAGAGCGATTGTCTTCCTGAGTTCGTCGATCCTGGCGTTCGCCTCGAAACCCTGGCCCATTGAGCAGGCTGCGCTGGCGGACTGGGCTGTTTGGGCAATGCTGTATGGATCTGAGCGGGGGACTGTGGAGCGACCGAGGAGGCACTTACTTCTTGAGCATGTCGCCGACGACCATGAGGTGGGGGTCGCTGGGGATGTCTGGGGAGCTGTCTCTCCTCTTTGCGCGGGCGTCGACGACGTCTGGGGGAGGGAAGATGAATCCGGGTTCCTGGCCGGCGGGTGGTGGTGCGCCACCGAGGGGGGAGAAGGCGAGATCGGAGGCCGAGTTGACGAGGGTGCTGGGGGTGGACTCGACGGCGGATGCGGGGGTCGGGGGTGGCATTTGTGGGAGGGCGGGGGGGAAGGGGGTGCGGGGGGAGAGGGAGGAGGGTGCTGAGGAGGAGGGGGAGACGGCTATGAACGGGGCGCGACTGTCCATGGCTCGCGGGGCGGCGAGGAAGAGGACATGCAACTCGTCTGCAGTTTTATTCTGTCACAGGCACCACAGATTCATTCATATAAAATTATGTAATCTCTCGTCCATCGTCACAAAGTCTACTTTCTTCTCCTCGCCTCGCCTCCACAGCGTGGTCGGACCATCAGCGCATGGCTATCAATACCGTCTACCGCGTCCAGGGGATCTCGACCGATCCCGATCCCGGCGTCGATCTCTGCACACAGTCACCCTCAGTACCGCACCGCACGCAGCCGCAACCACTCACTCGTACCGCGAAGACGTGTGTCGCTCGTATCCCCGCTCGCGCTCGCGGTCCCGTTCATCACGCGAAGACCGGTGCTCCCCCCCACGCTCGCTGCCAGCGCGTGCCCCTCCCGACACACTACCCGACGGCGGCGGCGCCATCTTGCGTTTCTCTCGGTCTTCCCTGAATTTTGAAAGCATGTTGCGCAGCTCATGATAGCCCAGATGCATCTATCAACACGTGACATCACTCTCATTTCTTGCATTCCGTTCATTCCGCTCACCTTTCCCCCAAAGTGGTCGGCCAGCCGCCGATCCGAATCCAACACAGACAGATACGCACCGCAAACATCACACACTCGAAGCTTTTGATGTCCAGATGCCCCAGACGTGTCCGTCAACTGCTGGAGCTCGCGCTAACATACACCCAAAAGCGTCAACGTCCACCACGAGTCTACACGCGTCGTCACAGCTCACCTCCTTTTCCGCCTTTTCGCTCTTGAGCGCCTCAATCGCCGCCATCTCTCGCATCGACTCTTCCACCTTGCCCTGTTCACCTGTTTGAAAAACAAGTCAGCGGCTTCTTTGATCCCTCCATCAGTGTGACACACCCAGGGTCTCAATCTTGTCCGTCCCACCCTGAATTGCCAACTCAATCTCTGCAATTTCCCTCATCAAGTTGGTCGTTTTCGCATTCTCTTCAGGCGTCTTTTCAAGTCTCCGATGCGCTGCCCTGATTCGCCTGTCGCATTCATCGACGAACGCAAAGATGTTGGACTCATATTCCATTTGAAATCGTGCGAAAATAGGGTCATTCGAATTCGCCTCACGTGCTTGCAGAAATTCAGTCTTGAGCCGCTCCGTGTGCGACTTGGGACATGCACCGAGGTCCATTTTCTACCTCCTGCCCGTCACTACACCGTGGACTCAGTCCAGAATGTGGACCACGCACCGTGTTGGTAAACAACGCATGTGGACATGTCCCGCATAAAAAGTTCCGGCAGACCTTTTCGTCAGACCATACCAAATTGGCGTTGGCGACGCCCATCGCTTCTGGCCCCATCATTTGCTGTGAAAGGGTTATATTACATGCATATATGCAGGGGAAACGAAAGGCGTACCTCCAGGAGCTTCCTCTGCATCTCAGCAAGACGTCCCATGTTGACGAAATGAACGGTGTTTTGTAAACTTTCGAGTGGCTGAGTTGGAGTACGTGGACGGCCCAAGTTGAAAAGGTCTATTTGTCATTGTGTGGCAAGAGCTTCTGGATTAAACACGAGCAAACAAAGCTGTGGACCCTGCCGCATCGGCTGCATTGGATTGGCTGCCTTGAATACGACACACACCCACTCGGACTTCCGAGAATAAGCTTCATCAACACGCTCAAGCTTTGCACCACCATTAGCCGCTCAATCTGTTGGCGGCCATCGACATTACACCATCGATCGTCAGTCACATACGTAGAGTAGCGAAATCGTGACATATTACAGGCAGTAGTACTGATACAGGCCAGTGTGCTGTATTAGGTATGTATGCATGATGGAAAGATATGCGGCATGGTGACAATATGACGTGGTGGCGAGAATGAACGAAAATGAATAGTGCAACGTGGCGAGGATCATCGTTGACGTTGGATGCTTGTTGACCTAGTTTGCGCGACCACGACCACGGTCCCGACCGT
>JBBPLW010000172.1:0-30387 GCA_038089995.1 Tylopilus balloui
GAGTGGCCAGAGTTGGGGTTGGTCAATTTTGCAGAGGCACAGAGATTGTGGGACGTGGACATGAAGCGGGCCAGAGGCAAGGGTGCACCAGCCAAGGCAAAAGACAAGAGTGTGTCCCATGCACAGCTATCGTGTAGAGCGTCCACTCATACATTGACATTTCTAGGCCAGAGTCGTCGGACACAAAGAAGAAAATAGTCGGTTGGAGAGCGTTTTAGATTACAATCTCATCCTTGTGTCCCCTCTTTTTTTATACTTTTCTTTCTTACTCCCAGACGTCAACATGTGCCCTTCATTCCAATCAGATCGATCAACGGTTCTGACAGGCTTTTAGTATTGCCGCAATTCCAGCTAGAGCCATCTCAGAGTCAGGGCCATTGCAACTTAGGTGTATCCTCTGTTGTTAACTGCGCGACGATGAATTGTTATCGAGTCGTCAAAGGCTCGCCTCTGCATGAGTCCCGGATCCGTTTCGAGGAGCGAAATTTCAGTTCCATCTCGCAGCCCCAATCACGTCGCCGTTTCGTGACGACTTCATGCGTACATACGGTGCGCACATACGATATTCCCAATAACTTACAAAACAAAGTGGCAGCGACGCCACGACATGGCGACATGTTATTCCGAAACGCGTCCAGTCAAACCATCCGCTTCTCCAAAAGCGTCTTTGTGAAGAAGGTAAGCCACGTTACTGGCTCGGCGGAGCGCTGACATCGTCATAACAGAAAACCCTGGCGAGGGACTCCCCACCTCCCGCTGAAAGGGTAGAGAGAGAAAGTACGCTATTAGAAGACGATGAAGAAAACATGGACGAAGAAACCTGAGACTGGACCATGCCGCCCAAACATAAAGACGCGCTCGACGAGATAAAACCCCTTTTCCGGGTCGCCCCTCTACTCATACACAGAGATTTCAGTCACATCCCTGCTAAGAGCGTCGAAGATGAAACTGAGAATACGTTGGTTCAAGTCCCCTTTCCCATTAACCACACGTACATTAAGCCGAGCAGTGAGTAGCCGCGAGACTCCTTCCAAGCTGAAATTCTGCCAGATCGACATCCTGCGAAAGCGAAATGTCACAACCAAGAAACACATGGACCCACGCTCGGGCACAGCACAAAAGTCAAAGCCTCGCTGAGTGTTATGAAAAAGTGGAAAGGGTAAAGAAGTGAAGAAAGGATACTGAAAACGATTTCAGGTACGACGGCTGAGAATGGTCCTTGCAGTGTTTGTCGTCAGGAATTCAGGTTCGGGTTAGCTTAATCTCCATGCTTGTCTAAGCACCATACGTCGTGATTCATACACGTCTCCGATGGTGTCTCTGATCGTCATCGTCTCCATATCATTGGCAATCGGTGGCCCTTAGTACTGTATTGTGCTTTCGTCTGCAATCTGGTGTGTACTCCTCATTGTAGGTTTGCCCACGTAGGACGATCTCCATGATACAGTAGAGGTCAGAGGTGGCGAATATTAGCTTAAGCAAACCATGTATACCCCCTCGACGTGGCATGTGGATGAAGTATTACGCCCATGTTGAAACACGGCTAGTGACCGGCTCGGGTATTCAGATAGCCGGAGCCTCTTTAACAGTGGCTGCCCGCATGCTCGACTTGTGCGACGTCCGTTCGTGCGGAGCCTCGACGAAGAGCTCATAAACCGCGAAACACGCCATGTCTGCCTCAGGTGAGCTTCTGACCCCTATACTCGGTTCTACGCTTCTGAGCATCATCCATCGCGACGACATGTCCACCGGGGCAGCAGATTTTTCCCTCCAAGCCTTGTTCAACGTCCGCGGGAAAATAGGTACGTACTCCATTCGCGTTCGGTGCGTTCGGGCGCCCATCATATGCTCACGGCTTCGACTCGCGGTTAGCACTCGTCACGGGTGGCGGAACAGGTCTCGGCAAGACCATTGCCTCTGCGCTCGTCCAAAACGGCGCCAAGGTCTACATCGCGGCAAGAAAAGAAGAAACGCTCAAAGAGGTGCGCAGTGCTTGCGCCGGGCGGCCGTCAAGTGTGGCCTACTGATGGCGTATTTTTTTCTAGGCGGTGGCAGAACTCAATGCACTCAGGCCCGGCGGTGCGCACTACATCGTCGCCGACCTCAGCGTGAGTCATTATGGCACCGATGCGGCCGTTCCCTCCTGGTGCTAACGCGGCCAACGTATACGCTCTCGTTCGTAGAACAAGGCCGGCGTGGACGAGTTGATCTCAGCCCTCGCCAAGTTCGAGCCAGCCAAGACGCTGCACATCCTGGTCAACAACTCTGGCGTGTCATGGGGATCTCCTTTCGACGCCGTTCCTGAAGACAAGGGCTGGGATAACATCATGGCTGTGAACGTGAAGAGCCTCTTTTATCGTGAGCCCACCCCCTCCCGTTGCCCCCCACGCCGCCGCGCACACCGTTTCTGATTCAAATGTGCGATGACCAGTGACCGCGGGGTGAGTTCCTACAGGTCATCGATGTGCAGGGTTTCCAATTCAGATATGTCGTGTACCCGGAGGCTATCATCGTGGCTCGCAAAAGAAGCAACTGCTGCGGACCCTGCCCACGTCCTCAATGTTTCATCAACTGCGAGTGTCACCCCGCACGCCGAAGGTCTCGTAAGTGCCGAGGGTAGCGGAACATACAGCTGTCAGTCATTGCGTACCTTGCCATTCGTCAATCCTATGTTCACCTTCACATATCCCGCTCTCCCCATTTTCTTGTAGACAACGTGAGCAAGGCCGCTGTAAACCATCTCACATCGATGTTGGCGGTCAAGTTAGGTCCTCGAAAGATCATGTGTGTGGCGTTACCGTTATCTGACCTCTTCGCTTACCATCGCCTGAAACAGGGTGAATGCAATTTGTCCCGGGTATGTTAGACTGGGCACCCGGATGTTTAAAAATATTTGAGGGGTACCATGCAGAATTTTTCCCACCAAGATGACTTTATACGGTTTCAAGTCCGCGGGGGTAGAAAAGATTGCGTCTCTACAACCAACTGGTATGGCTTTAACTGAACAGGTGTTTCCGTTGATGAATGTCTGCTGTAGGACGGTATGGGCATCCCTCGGATATTGCGGGCATTGTACTGTTCCTCTGCTCTCCTGCCAGTGCACACATAACTGGTGCACACATTTTGCTTGATGGAGGAGCAACACTCGCCAGTCAGGGGATAGCACCGAAAGTGAAGCTGTAAATCAGGCACACTAGTGTATCTTATGCATTCCCTTACAGCCCATTAAGACCAGCCGAGTTATAACACGGAGGCATGTTCTATCTGTATTTCTATTGATATCGAAGATGGGAAACATCGATGACGTCAATACAAGGACATCGGCTAGAAACATGTACGTCAAACAGGGAACAAAGACCAGGGGGACTCAAGACAGGGTGGATTTGGCGTCGTTACTCGTCTCGTTAAGCGTAATCGTCGTCTCGGCAGGTGCTCATGCAGAACTTCGACCCCAGTAAACGAATCTTGATTGGTCGAGCACACCACAATACGCGTCATCGTTGAAACCGACACAACGGAGACCGATGCAAGCAACGCGCAAAGCCCCTGCGGCATAGAGCTGGGATGTTTCGTAGTGATTTTGAGGCGATACGTTCTTCCGCCCGGCCAAAGTTTCCTTGACAATCGCTTGGGTCGTCTATGAAAACGACTGTATCCACATGACCAGATCTTGGAGAACTTGGCGATATTACCTCAGTCGAAAGAGACTCCCATTCTTGGACAGTAAGATCATCCATCCGGAATGCCTTGTAGGTGCCAGCGTAATACCACTTTCCGTCCTTGTTGTAAAAGCACTCTAAAGGGACCAGTCAGGAAGGCGATAAAAATAGCACAACACCTCACCCGTCGGTCCGTTCATCTGACCGACGACATCGACACTGGACCAGCGATGTGCTGTCGTGACACGTGGATTTGTGCTGCACTTGAAGACCGGGGTAAGGAAATACCCATGCTCTTCCCTATCAGGACACCAGTATGTTGTTGGTTGAGACAAGACCCTGTAATTTTTGAGTCTGACCAATTGTTAGTTAATTTAGCGCGAGAACCAAGTTCAGAGATCGGTTTATGGGCAAACATGTCAAAAAAAAGTCCTCACACGTCCTTGAGAGACTTCGAGATGTTAGTATCATGGGTGAAATATGGAGCAGACGTACGCCAGAAACGTTTCCAAGGAACTCGTGGAGGGTATGAGGTGGGTGGATCATAATTGGTTGCAAAGCATCATCCGGAATACTCGACGGCAAAGGAAGAGATGCTAATATCGCTTGTCTTGCAGCGATCGTCTGCTCGGCTGGTATTCCCTCGGCGATGGTTGACGAGACCTAAACCATAGAAAATGATGGTTTCCGAATTACACGGCGCATATATGTGCACACCTGACTCTCTTCGTCGTTAGGTAGTCTCGAGGCAGTGGGGGTATGCAGTTCCCTGGTCAACGCGAAACTATTGATATAAACCTGTCTACAGTAAGCCGAGTTGCTTTGCAGGCTATCCCCGAGCTTGTCAGGTGTGCATGGAAGTTCACTTAATACTCCTCGGGGAGTATCCGGATTTCCCTGTGACGGTTTAACCTATTGTTTGGCTCTCCTGATCAAAGCTTTCAAGATGGAATAGATGAGAATCCCACCTCCGTCTTTTCATCCTCATCAAACCCTTGGCTGGTTCCTGACGGTGGTGTTCCAGGAACATTCAACACACTTTCAGAACCGTTCGAGTTCGCGTTCGCCGGGGTGGACGCTCGTTTGAACACTTCCAGTTCTCGCTCCAACCGTGATATCGTCTCTGCCTTCTGGCGAACGGAGATATAAGCGTCCTCGAGGCGAGCCACTACGTGATCCCGCGCGGCCAACGCCTCTTCCACACGTAACTTCTCCATCTGGACGGCGAGCAGCACGTCTGTCAAAACATCTGTCGCGGGGCTTGGGTCCTATTCACCGTTGGACCGGGTGAATCAAGTTACATGAAAGGATGGAATCACCATGGATCGACCCGGCCACAGCTTGCTACCCAGGCGATTCGACTTATCGAACGTCGTGTTTCTGAGCAGACAGGAGCGAGCGCGACGACCGTCCGTTCTGTAGCGGAGACTCAATTCATGAGGTGACTTTTTCGTCTCCGCTTCCGCTGCGGTACACAGAAACGCTTGAGCTCAGGCTACTGCTCTCACAATCGACCTATTACTTGCTCTGAATATCCGTACTGACAACCACAAGACAATCATCCGCTATCGTAGAGCAGGGTCCTAATACATCTGCATAGATGAGCTCGCGTGAGGACGAGTCTCTGCGACATGAATGGCGACATGACCAGTCGACCTAGGGACATGATATATTCTTCGCCCGTCCCATGGAGAAGCCTGAGAACTCGTCATGCCATTACTGGATATCCTGTAGTTCACCACCGTCGAACCAATGATCTTGGATGCCAGCAAAGCCGCACATTTCAGTGCCTCCTGCACTGTCGGAGCACATCCAACCATCGCATTGTTTGCAGATGCATACTGAATGCAGCTCAATGGCCAGGTTGAGGTGGTGGCAGGCGGTGGACGTGGGATGGGCATGATGCGGTCTACAACACCATCCGTGATGGCCGAAACGCTTCTCCCATCACCCCCGAGGGACGCCCTGTACTGTCGGTCCCTGGGATTGTCGCGAAAGTCCAGCATTACCCAACGCAGGGTGTTCGTTTCATCGTCTTTACAGGTCACCACGAGTGTGGCGACGATGCGCCACATCGCCTCGTATGCGGGGAGAATGCGATCCAAGGAAGACGGGAATTGTTCGTGCGGAAGCCATCCATACAGGATGTTCTGAACTTCAGGCGGGAGGGTACTTTTTCCTTCCACGTCGTCGTAAAAGTCAGTCAGCACCCCTGTAACCAGCAGGAGATTGGGAAACGCGAGTGTGTCGGGATCCACGCCCAGAAACACCACCAAAAACACACGAAAGGCGATGCAGCGGATGAATGGGCCAAGATCCATATCGAGTTTGGGGACGAGAAATCGCTCGATGGCTGCCTCCGATTCGCTAATGAGCGCTTTCCACCTAGACGAGTTGAGGCTTCTCTGTTAGACATAATTCTCCGCTACATGCTAGAGTAAGTACCTATCATTGTGGTCTCTTCGAGGAACTAATGTTCCGCTCATGGTGGTAGGGTGCAGAGCTGTTGGCGCTTGAGTGTGTCTTGGCGCCCGAGCGCGCAAATATAAGAAAACGCTGGGAGCACGTGCAATCAGATTGACGTTCCGGATGCACAACCCCCACCTGCTTTGACAATACTGACGCGATAGGCAGAATCAACAATAGAAGAAACAACAGAAACAAGTACCTGGACGGCGACGACATGGGTCAAAGGTGTGCAGTTCTGCCTTATGATTTACTTCCTGTATTATAACCATCCGCGTAGGCACGCTGATTGAGAGAAAGTCTTCATATACGCTTGGTTTTAATTTGCCTTGAGGCTCGGTTGCGTCTGGGATCATACCGCGGTCGTCATAGACACCCCAGAATTGCTTCTGTGCGCAGCACGCGTGTCTGCTGGGAGGTGTTTCCTGGCATCTAATCGCAGATTCATGTCCATTCGGTATGTTCCATCCCGTCTCTGAATGGAACCTTCGCATAGGGTCTGCCCACCCGGACCTATGAGGCATTTGCCCGAGTGAACAACTGCCTCGCCTGGAGGTAAATTTTTCCGTTTTTGCTTAGTACGTGGCGCTGAACCGAATAAAGTTTGGCTGAATTAGTGATCCCGTTGGCAGCTGCTGTTTGTCTTTGCCAGGTAGGCGTGTGGAATTGACTGCCCCATACCGTTTTGTCCTCAACTTTAAATTAAATTTGTTTTATTACTATAGACAAGAAAGTTCAGGTCCGAGGGTTGGAATTTGGCCTACGGTCGTGCAGCTAGCTGATGGAGCTGCCAACGGCACGTTGCTCGATACCTCGAGGCGAGAGCTTCCGCTTCTAACCACGACTGGCGAGTGGCTGACCTTGCAAACGACCATTTTCAGACTCGCCGCGGAACGTATCCTTTGGCTGGGTGTTCTCTGTGAGTAACTTACAACCTTTTAGGTGCACCTACTTTGATCTCTCCATCGGCCACAATCATGACGTCCATTTCCGTTATTTCGTTGACTTCCATTACTCAAGCTCCGCCCGCGAAGCTTCTCAGCAATTTCGTCGCGAAATTTAATGTACCAAGATGTGATGCACTGGCAAGGGTGACAATTGCTGTGTTTTTCAATCGTCTTCTTGCAACTTCAAGCTGCCATGCGTAGGTGAGTCGTTCATCATGACGGTGGAACATCCCCTTCGGGTTTTATCTTAGGACGGACTGGCCTCATGATACAAGAAAGTGCCGGCTAACACGCGAAGCTGCGATACGGGTGAGTTACTGCCGTACACGCTGAATGGTCGAGGCCTAGAAGCGCTGTGGTCATTCACATTTGTCCTCGCAGATCTTTCCTCCTTTGGTAAAGTCTCCTCAATGCCATACAGTAATTATCTAACGCCACAACCTACATATACAGTATACGTACAAATCCCGTCCGACCTTCATCCAAATGTTTGCCCCGTGATACCGTCTAGTAGTCCTCGAGCAACCTCGATTTCCATTCTCCCCTGCCGTACAGCCGCTTCGATCGTCCAACCAGGGATGACACCTTGCGCGATTCCATCTTTCCTGTAGGCCCTTTGGGAATGAAGAGGGATTGTGCACGCTGCGCGTCTTCGTCCTCCGCGGTCGTCCTGCCAGACCGTGCCTGATTGAACACGGACGCGTCATCCGAGCATGAGCTGTGTTCTGAGGGTGTTTTCGACTTCATCAGGCGTAAACGTGCAGTTCCAAACTCTGGGACCGTGTTGAGCACAAGCGGGAGCGGCATCTGGGTGCGCGGGTCCGTTTTCGTCTCCGTCTGGGTGCAACTGCCGGTGCTGGATAGCGCTTGGGCGTCGGAGTCCTTATGGTCGGCGAGGTAGCGGATCCAGCACGACGGCGGGCAACCTTGTGAGTCCGGGCATCTTCGATAGGCTTTCCCGAGGAGCGTGCGGGGCCCGTTGGGTCCGGCTTGTGGGGACGCGATCTGATTGGGGCCCGACGGGAGCGCAGTGGAGCAGGCGAACAGGCAGGTGAGCACGAGGACGATGATTGCGGGGACAGCGTTGACCATGGTGGGTGATGAGTTCGCTGTGCCGGCCAGTGCGGATGTGATGCTCGATCGGTGGAACTGTGGAGAGCTCTGAGGCTGTCCTGACCCTGACTGAAGAGCGGTGCGGTGCGGTGTTGGCGGGAATATAGTTCAGTGTACGAGAGAAACACGGCCAGCGTGTCGTTTCAATTAAGGCGGTGTGGTGTGGATGATGGAATGGTAGGCCAAGTTGAACGCGGGTCCTTTTTCTGGACGCGTTGGGTCACGTGGCTTGATTTTTGCGATATGCTTAGCGGTCATATCGTCAAGTAAACGGAAGGTAATAATATATTGTATGGTATCTTGCCTCGAGGGGAACAAGCTAAGATGTGTACGTGCGAACACTTGAAGTATACAACGGCCATCGGGCCAGGGACAAGTAACAAGCGTCTAAGTGAAATTACGTGGAGCCCATCTCGAGCACACAGTAGCATATAAACATGCTGTGCCCTGCACTGTTTGTTTTCCCTATTATCATTGCATATCCAGTGAGACGTACCATACAGGACGACGCCTAGACCTCATCTGACAAGGTTAATCGTTGAATGACACCAGAGGGGTGATTAGATCTGACGGGCGCATAAGTTTCTGAAAGGTAGGGTAAACCTGAAGAGCACTGAGAAATAAACAAAGGTACTATATCATGATCAACAAGTCTGCGTGATGACCCAGTCACCGTCGCGTGCTCTCTGCGACCGTTTTCGCAGCCACAACTCCCGCCACCCAATCCCTTCCACCCACTCTCACCCTCCGTCGATGTCGATAGTCCAACTTGTCCGTCGACCGGCTGAAGCTACCAGCCTCGGACTGTCCATGTGACGACACCTGACGAAGACACCACTCCAATACGCGTTCCACACGGGCCTTAAGATCGTACGCCTTGTCCGCCTCGTAGAACGCCATCGCGTTGCGGAAAGACAGCCAGAGGTATAAGACGAGTACTTTGTGCAGCCCTTCTAGATGCTTCAATGCTTCCTTGCACACGCGTGCCTTCGCCCGGTTCGGCATCATCCCCTCCACGTTCTTCAATACGTCCATGAATGGTCCGACAGATAATACCGCGTCGAGCTCAACACGGATTGTGCTGGTGTATAGACGCAGAATCTGTGCAAGAGTATCGAGGGCGACGGGATCAGACCATTGGATGGGACAGTTCCTGAAAAGGAGTTTGTCGGACAAGAGGAGATCCTTGGCGTGCGTATCCAGAAACTGACTGAGTTGGTCTAATCGAATCTGCGCGGCAGCGCGGAAGGGGGGGCGAATGTTAGAAACGTAGGATGGTACCTCGAGGAGTGCTTGGGTGGAGGCTTTGAGCGGAAGAAGTTGGGAAACATCTTCCATCCAGTGACCTGGGGGATCCAAGACGGCATAGCTGAGAGGGGGGGCGGGAGTGGCGAGCGCACGACAAAGGGTTGGTATATCTTCCTTGTTTAGCGTCGTGACGAAACCACCAGGCTGACCATGCAGCCCATAGCGCCCGGCTCGCCCAGCGATTTGCTTTATCTGGGATATAGACAATGGACGCCTTTCTTGACCATCAAATTTGTGAAGCGTTTCGAAGACGACGCGTTTGATCTTTCTGGAAGTGTGATGTATGAGCAACAGAGATGCTAGAGACATGTGCGCGTACAGGTTGAGCCCCATTCCGACCGCGTCGCTGGCAACGATAACGTCATAGCCGCTCCGGGGGTCATTGAAAAGGGCAGCTTGCTCGGATCTGATCTCGGGCGGGAGTCTGCCATAAGCGACCGCACAGCGTAAGCCGGTCCTCTCCTCGATCTTCGCCTTGACCGCGAATATCCCATCCCGCGAGAACACGATGAGACAATCCCCCTTTCGAATCCGAGACAAGTCGCCATCTAATGATGACTCTTGAATCTCCAAGGGTGTGAGTCGTTCATACCGATTGACAACGAGTTCATCCCCAGTGTCTTTCAGGATCTCTTGGATGATCGGTACCGCAGTCTCCTCGCCACAGAGATGGATTTCACGTGCAGGAAGTCCCAACACGGCGTTGGTCCATGCAGAACCACGCTCAGGGTCTGCAATCATCTGTATCTCATCCACCACAGCCACGTCCACGGATTTATCATAGCTGGCCATCTCCACCGTCGAGCTCATGAGTGGTGCATTGTCTGCGACGATTCGAAACTCTTCCCCTGTGCGCAGGTTACACTGCCGTGCATACTTGACATGACCGTCTTTCCGAACGGTGGGCCGGGAACCTGTTTCGTTGGCGACGTCCATGTTTATGGTCGTGTCGGGATCGGAGCCAGGTTCAGGATCCATACCAAGAGGCACGATCTGTCCCCTGTTCAGCCGCTCCCAAATCTCGTGCGCGAGAAGACGCAAGGGCCCTGCGTAGAGACCAGAGTTCGAGGCTGCTAATGCGCGTAACGCCATATGCGTCTTTCCACTATTCGTGGGGCCGACGTGCATGATAAATTTTCGTTTCATTGCCCGCGCTTTTGGAAATAAATCGGCCGGGTAGGAGAGGTCGGCGACATGGTAGAGGCGAGCGATCGTGTCGAGTGTGGGTTGTGGGACGAATGCGCGGAGATGACGTTGTTTTCCGGGATCTGAGGCCCACGTAAAAAAGAACTGGGAAATGATTTGGCAAATTCGTTGACCAGAGTACGTGTCTGTGGAGCCGGACGTGAACCGACCCAAGTCTAATTTAGCTAACCGAGTCCCATCCAGGAGCATACCCTCGCGAATATCCGCGAGGAAAGAAGAGAGGAGGTCGGGCAAATGGGCGCGAGGGATTCCGAACCCCTGTAGGCGGCAAAGTACGTGAGGAAGGCGTGCCCAGCTTTTCGCATTCAACCTGATGAGTTTTCGAATGTCTGGCGCGTTGGTGGATGAGATCAGCTTTGTGCTGCTCATAGCTCGACTCCTCGACGAACGAAGGGAAAAACCTAGCGAGTCCTTGTCAAAATCGGATTTGTACCCGCTGTAGGACCATTCGGGCGGAATGCGCTGAAACCGGTCACTTGAGCGAGCACCAGGCAGACCTAGAGATAGAAAGCGCTGAAAGTAGAGTTGGCTGCTTTTTAGCCACGTCTCTGCCTGGGTGCAATGAGAAAGAATTCGACCCCACGAAATCATTGAAGTTAGGTGGACATTTCCTTGACGCGTTCGGTGTGCTAGTGACCGACTGGCAAGTCTAGGCGGTTGTTTGGTTGTATTAGGATCACATCAAGTACTACCAAATGTAGCGCAATGGACAGAGGCAAGGATCGAAACGAACGATCTAATATTGGTGCAGTCTTACTCGAAATTTATTCTCCCCGCCCTCTTCCATGTTTTCGCCAGAGAGTTTTCGAAGTGTTGAAAGACGAGAGTCGCTGAGGGATGTACTGTGAGTAAGCATGCAACCCCTTCGTAATGAATGAACGTGTGGTTCTGCTTGATAACAGGTTATGGCAACTTGATGATGAACATTAACGGGCTAGTGAGGTTTCATTTCGTTGCATAACGACGCTAGCAGGACAACCCTACGTCTGGGTTACAGCTGCTTTCATACTGATATGAAAACAACTCCCAGGTTGAGCGACGCATAAGTAAAGCCAAGCCTGTAAGATTTATCCATGCGTCAATGACCGTTTCAACTTTCAAGCGTCGGTCGATAAGGGCGATGATCGCCTCGTGGCACGGAGATGGTGCGCTGCCCGGTTACCATGTGCCGGCTGCGTGTACATACGTGCATAAGACGGTGAAGCAAACGGCGCAGCTGCTGCGCAAGCTTTCTTCCCCCCTCGTTTTTTCACAGATGCGCTCGCTATCTATTGTCTTTATCGCTGTCTTTTTGACCATGACAGCTGCGTTGCCACACCGTCGCTCTTTGGGGATCCCAATCCAAAAGAGATTGGCCCTCACAAGGGATGGGATAGTCAACCTAGATGCTGTTCGCTCTCATCTGGCGTATTCGGAACGGTATGCCACGTTCAATAATCCACTGTACTAACTTCATCGAAAGATCTGATCTGTGACGCACAGAAAATATTTGCAAGGGCTTGCCGCACTGGAGCGACATACAGGTGTCCTCCAGTCATCTTCGAGAGGCCATGCTCTCACTCGACGTGCAGGAGGTACAGATCTGCTTACGGATGACGGGAACATAAGGTGGTATGGCACGATTTCCGTAGGATCGCCAGCCGTCGAATACAAGAGTGAGCAATCCATTCATGCCGTCATACAATACCTGATTATCCATCATCCAGTGGATTTTGATACTGGGTCAGCTGACTTGTTCCTTCCTGCATCCAACTGTAACCCGACGTGCGATGGACATACGCTGTACAACCCGAACACGAGTGCCTCGGCTGTCAATTTGCATCAAAGCTTCGTCCTTGAATATGGTGATGGTTCTGCGGTCTCTGGTGCACAGTACACAGATACGGTTGCCATTGCAGGTTTCGTGGTAGGTTACCTGAATGCTGCGTACTTTAGATCTCTGATGATATCTTAGGCTAAAAACCAAACAATTGGGGCGGCTTCACATTATTCTGCTGGTTTCCAAATTGCAAATTTTGCGCCAGATGGCTTAATGGGCATGGCATTTGCAGATATCTCCATCTTTCAAGCCAGTCCGGTTGTTCAGACGCTCATCGCAGAGGATCAACTTTCCGATCCTGTTTTCGCGTTCAAGTTGGCTTCATCGGGATCTGAGTTGCACATCGGGGGCGTCGACACTTCATTATACACAGGCTCTTTTACTTACGCCCCTGTCACTCAGCAGGTTGGTGCTTGTCAATTTTCCAACGCCGAGCGTTGACATGTGAGGTCAAGGGATACTGGCAAATCAAGGTAGATTCTATCAACGCGAACGGTCAAGCAACCAACAAGGGTGTTTCTGCGATTGTGGACACGGGAACGACGTTCATCCTCGGGGACTCTGAAGTCGTCGGTCAGTTCTACAGTGGTCTCAACGCCACGGCGATTGGGGGCGGATTTTACACGAGCAAGTCCTTCCACGCTATGATGCTCGCTTTTCTCACCATATTTCCCCAGTTCCTTGCAATGCAATTCCCAACGTCAGTGTCACGATCGAGGGGAAATCCTTTGCCCTCTCCGCCGAGACATTTAATCTCGGGTCATATAATTCCTCCAAGAATGCCTGTGTCGGTGCCATAGTAGGCAGCGGCAGCCTGGGAGGTATGTCATCAGCGGTTCGTAGTTGAGGTATTTTCTGATGGCCGTTCTGATTAGACACTTTTATTCTGGGTGACGCATTTATGAAAAATGTTTATACTGTTTTCGACGTCGGTGGACTGCGCGTCGGTTTCGCTGACCTCGCATGACGCTCTCCTTGGTGACATCTTAAGATGGACTCTGGCAGCCCATCTAGATGGACGATTTCGACATAACTACCTATGAGTAATATAGACCGGCCTTCCCGCGGATATTATAAACAACGAGCACGCATTATCTAAGTCAGTGGATCCCAGCTACTAGTAGTATTTATATCATGAATATGTAGAGTGGACCCCGTTCGCCATGTCCACACCATCCACAAAGGTATTAGACCATATCGTACATCTGACGCCACCTGGCACAGTCCAACAGGCATCCCAACAATTCAAGGATCTAGGTTTCAAGTTCGTGTGCTCTCCCCATCGGATATTCACGCAATGATTCCAACATCCATCACAGCGTCATCGCTGGTGGAACCCACACAGGGGGTCTGACAACCAACGCGCTCGTAGTAAGCATCAGCACTGCGTTTTCCGCATAGTAGCACCACATTACCCGATCGTCACCACCTGCAACAGATCCTCGGTGACGGCGTCTACCTCGAACTCATCTCCTTCACGCACCCCGTCTCGCACTACCCACCTGGCTCGCCCGATCGCCGACGACGCGAAGCCAATCCCTGGGCGAACAAGGACCCTGGATGGATCGACTTTGCCTTCCTCGGCGCGTCCGATACGTCGATCGCACGCATCATCAATGCACGCGCGGAGCGGGACCACAGTGGGATCCGCTATGCCCTGGAAACACCCGGCGGCCGCACGCGCGCCGACGGGCAGGTCCTCGAGTGGCGCATCAGCGTCCCGGCAGACGATCGCCTCCGGGGGATCGTCCCGTTCTTTTGTGGGGACGTGACGCCACGGAGGTTGAGGGTGCGAGGTCTCATGCTTTGGGCTACGACATTGCTGACCGATTGCGAGGGCTCGTACATAGGTTCCCGTCGACCCGCCGTCGAATGCGGTCCATCCCTCGGGCGTGACGGGAGTGGCGTACGTTCGTTTGTTGGCGGAGCCGGAGTCGTTCGCGAGCGTCTCTGCACAGCTCACGTCGGTCATTGGGGAGCCTCCACGAACGGATGCGGCGGGGTTGGAACATGTCTGGACGCTGGAGGTGCCATCTAACACGTCGAGCACCGAGAAACTACGTCTCATACTGAGGCCGCCAGCGAGCAGTGAAGAGGAGGTCCATTTGGATACAAAGGGTCCGGGAATCTATGAAGTAGCGTTTTCAGTCGGGCGCGATGGGGTCGAAAGAGAATCCAAGACCCCGCATGGCAAGATTGTTTGGCGTAGATCTTCCTAGATTTCAACCGCCTTCAAAGAATATATCGCGAATATACAATATGGTCGGAAACCAACGAAATCAAAATCATTTGGATGGGTCGGGTTGAAGCTGAAGCGCTGAAGTGCTGTGCCAGTTGCTTAAAAATGAACCACGAAAACAAATGACCGCCGCAGGGGTCGAACCTGCAATCTCCTGATTACATAGAATCGTAGTCAGACGCGATGCCATTTCGCCAGGCAGCCAGCATTCACAGTGAGAGAGAGTAAGGCTTATCAGCGAATGTCTTCCTTGCAATTCAGGCAATGCAAGTTTGCCGATGGGCGTTAGCAATGACCCCAGCCTTCCACAGCATCGTGAAGCAAACGTAAAAGCACTGCCATCATTAGCACTGCCATAGCGATTAGACCGTTCGGCTTGCTGGTATCCAAATCATTGATCCGTCCTTTGCATGATCATTTCTCCCAACCTGGATGGCAGTTCTATTATGTTACTCCTGCTTTAAATACTGGATCGACGAGCACCGATAACCCTGGTTTCTGACGGACTTGGTATTACTCTCACAGCAAAGCGGAGAGGCGACAACACAGCCGCCGGAGGACACGCAGAGCCATTCCTCGCGATAGCAATACGGACGAGAACCATGTAGAATGTGATAGATATTATGGGCGTCACCTGGGAATCGCGTCAGCAGGGTTCGGCATGATCGGAATCTGAGGATGACGAATGGGATGACGAACCATGTCCAGCACGATGAACTCCCAGGTGTTCTTGTAAGCGTAGCAGACAAGGAGCGTAAAGAGAGTAATTGTGTATAAGGCAGCCGCGTCTACAAGAACGCGGAGTAGCAACGCGGCATCGACCATGGATCGAGAAAGCACCCGTACTACCCCTGGTTGATCCCGATTGGTCGTCCAGATACGATAGGCCAATAGACCTATGTAGACATGTAAAAAGGTCAACCCAAGGCAAATAATCATATTTGATCTGCTCACCCGAACTGAGTATATTGCTTGTCATTGTTAGCAAATAGAAAAGAGCCGCCCATCTTCCTGTGTCCAACAAAAGAACGTCGGAGTCCGTTGCGTGCGATATTTGGTAGAGTAACCCTGCCGAGATTGCTGATGACGCTAAGCAAGGGTGACCTAGATATATTGTCAACATACCTGAAGTAGTACACCATAGCATCACAGGAAGAACAACGACCTCAAAGCATTGCCAAACGACATAACAACGATATATCTATTCTCACGCACCACAATGAGTCTGAGGAAATCAAACATCGCGAGAATCCCACCATAACACCATCGCCAAGCAGCGTTTGCAGAACGTAAACAGTGTTCTTGATGATGAATGTTCCTTGTGTCACGTCAGCAAAGAAACCTGTAGGACCCCCTGGATGGAAGTTGGCTTTGGTAATGAACCCAAGCACGAGTCGTCGGATATCAACCACTACGTGCTTGGTGGTAGGATGGCATCTTTTAATCCAGTGAAGTGGGTCGACTGTGAGTGAAGACTTACGATTGAGCTAAGGATCATCAAGGTCAAGGCGACCAGCGCCACTGACCAGTTAATTTTCTCATCCTCGGGACGCCCGTGGGTAAGTGCCCACACTGTCCCGCCGAAAAACACCAATGAAATACCTATCATATCGGACGATAGTCGTCAGTCGTATGGGGAAAAACGTTGAGTGACCGAGAGTTACCATAAAGGACACATTCTATTGAGGCAGAAAGTAAAGTAGCAACCTCAAGTTCGAGCCCCGAGGGAGATATGATTATTGAGAATGTTGGTTGCATCTATGATATGGCCTAAGGAGGGAACGAATTTGGACGATGTTTCCATCCTCTAAGCGGATTCGCGACGCTATAAAAATACAGGATGGGGCGCAGTAGAAGGCGGCGCCACTTCTGCTGAGCCCGCCTCCGAGAGCTGGAGAGCATCGGCTATCACCACTGTACTGTATGTCACGTATGTTTGCACTCACGCGACGGGTTGGCCATCGGGTGATGACCGATATGATTAAGGGAAAGTTCGGTTGCAGCTTGTGCCGACCTATCAGCGACAACTTACTTTGTTCAAGGCGGTGCGGTACTTTCGGAGGTCCGACACAGGCGACTGATGGGGTAACTAGCAACGTTGCACTAAGCACTGACTCGCTGGCAACATCCGATTCACCGTCAAAGTCGAACTTGACGCACTATGGATGAGTCGGAGGTGATGGCGCAGCAGCACCTTCGAAGGCTCGAAACCCCACTCAATCTTTTCCGGCCCGACGTCATCGAGCAGCTCCAAACAGCTTACTGAACGCAGTCCTGACGTCCCAAAGAGCTGGCTTCGAGGTACAGGTAACGTTGATCATACGAGTTGGGAAAAATATCCCTTGTACTCGGGGGTCTCTGAGCAATTCACTGGCAAGCCCTTGGCTACCCTTTCGTGAGCTGAATTCCCTTCCATTACTCATCTACACTATGATCACGTCGTCGCTAGCTGTATGAGCACCGCGTCAAAGCACGCGTCCTTTTACATCGACGTCATCACGTTTTCGTCCCGGCATAACATCTTTTCCTTGTCAAGAATCAATGAAAATGTGAAGCAGAAGGCACTGTCTAAGGCCTCTTGAGATTCGTTTGAAATAGAGCCCACCGGCTTTCAGCACAAGACTCTTCTTCCCAGCGGAGACCTTCGCGGTAGAGAAGGCAGACTTGTTTACTGAGTTTGAGCATTTCCTCTTTCATAGCCGGGCTCACCCTTCGCACGCCCAGTGTGGGAGTTGCTTGTATTCCCTTGACTACATCGCCAAGGAGCATCAATATGACGGAACCCATTCCGCCGCCACCAGCATCAAAAGGACCCATGGCATGAGAAAGTCGGACACGATGATATTTTGTCCACAACCTCGCGTGGCTCCAAGGATCCAGCGCCATCCGCCAGATTACGATTGATTCCACGGTACGTTGATTGTGTTGTTGCTACGACAAAGCTGTGATTGGTTTTGACTGGCGGTTGGTTGGCCAGTGATACGATCTAGGTTAACGTTAGTGGTAGCGATGATATTCGCCAAGTTGTGTTGACGTATTGGCCCTGTCAAGAAACACCCGCCTAGGGCGGCCCTGGCAGGCACGAGGCTTCTTTGCAGTGACTGTCAGTGGTCAACACAGCCCAATACTTCAGGAACGAAAACCTGTACGGTGGCAGACACGTTTGAATCAGTCAGTTTTACGGCCGTGGTGGCCCTTTGGACAGGTGGCCTGTGCACATTGACTACCGTTTTGTCAAGCCACACAGCATATTAGGGCTGGTGGGAAGTTTTACAGCAAATGCAAATTGCCCATTTCAATACCGGTGAGTCAAAGCCCCTTTCTTCCTCTGAAGAAATCTGATCATCAACCATGAGCTACGTGTCCAAGCATCCATACTTTTATGTCGACACAGTCACGTTTAGCGTACGTACGCTCCTAAGTTCTAACTTTCTTCCGCATGTCATCGAAATTGAGCAACAAAAAATCAGGTGGAGGATTGTCTATTCAAGCTCCCAAGAGATCCGGTCGAAAAGGAGTCTGTCGCATCCAGGGACATGTTCCTCCTCCCCCACGGGAGGGGATCCCCACAAGGAACAAGAAGGCCAATGTGATGGCAATCCTATCTTCCTGAAGGGGATCAAAAAGCACGAGTTCGAGGACCTATCCAATATACCACGTTACACGCTGACAGGACGCACGGCACGTCACAACAGAAATCGTTGCCGGAGACCGACGAACAATGGATGGCCGTCCTGAAGCTCGCGACCCTCTGGGGCTTCGACGCCGTTCGCCAGGTCGCAATTGATAGCCTCAAAGTCAGCTTGTCGTCGGTCGGCCGGGTCGTCCTGGCACAGGTCTACAACCTAGACTTTGAGTCGTGGTCCTTGCCTGCCATGAACGAGATTGTGCAACGGAAAAAACCGATCAGTCTCGAGGAGGATCGGCGCATGGGTATCGATATCACGCTCAAACTGGCGTCCGTGCGCGAGCAGGTTTCGTTCGAGATGCGGTCATTCGAGTTCGTTCCGGGACATCGGCCTTGTGTCGATGGGCTTGACTTCAAACCGATCCTCCGGGAAACTTTCAAAAAGTCCCCCAAGTAATTGACTGTTTTCTTGTCCGACAATTTGGGAATCTCGTCTGTCACATATATACACACAGTGAATCACATAAAGCGTACCATACAAAGTCGAAATTTGATATAAAGCGGGTGACCTGAAATAGCGGAAGTCATCCATAGGAGTAAGAGTATTGAGCCATAGGATGCCGGGTCTACGACCCGTACGCATTCGCAGTCCAACAGTCGCTTCACCGCCTCTCCTTGAGCTTCAACCACACCACACCGATCAAAATGGAGCCAAAGCCAGCAATAAATGCAAACAGGACCAACACGTTCCTATAGTAACTGTTCGGGTTAAAGCCAAAGAGCTGGTGGCTAGTGAGTAAACGCGCAGCGAATGCCATTGAATAACACGCGTACCGTCTGCAAGATCACCTCAGCGGATATATTGATCGGGACGCCTTGCAATGTGTCTATGATCATCAACCCAGAGCCCACCTCGTTTACAGCAAGTGCTTCGAGGGTGTACTGAGTAGTGGATAGGAGTGTCAATAACATAGGCCCTCGCAAGCAGCGAATCGTACCTTCAAAGGACATAACCATTGTGGCCATCGTAGCACTGGTGGAATGGATGTCAAGTGAACAAAGAATCCAGCATAAGTCATTTGGTACAACGCCGAGAGAGCCGAGAGAAGAATTGCGATACCCCCGTTGCGGAAGACCGTCGCAAGGAGGAAGTTCTGCGGGTTGAAAAGTGAGGGCTTAAACGTGTACCTTCAAAAAATGATTCGCACCCAAAGCGTCATCACGAGCGTGTACAGGACCAGGGCGAACAAGAATTTGAAAAAGTGAGCTGCGTCGTGAGCAAGCCCGGCCATCCAATAAGTACTGAGAAAAAGAAATATGTCAGTACTCGGTGTTAACACTCTCCAGGACAAATCAACAGACATCGTGGACACAATGATTGTTGGAAGAATGCGGATTGGGATGACATCAAAAAAGAGACGTGACAAAAGCCAAGCGGTTGGACTGGCAAGCAGACATCAGCTCTTGCCGATAGTGAGCATAATAATGAGACAAACCTGTAGTAGGCGTTGGATCGTTCGCGAACAAAGAGTGGTCGTATTTCAACAATGGTATACAAGGAACTCAGAGACGAGAAAGCAATGAGTGAACCCTACGACATTAGATCAGGCTATCGTCATCGGTCAAGACGGGTAAAAGATGACCAACCAGGAAGAATAAACACCCTACACGAGACTGGAACCCAGCAATAGAAAATCCAGTACGGAAGTAAAGTCCGCCTAGTACAAGGATGTCAGTACAGGTAGCACAGGATATTCCCAGCCAACGCACCGCAGAATACTCCTAAAACGGCAGAGATAGCTAAATGTGTAAAGAACAGTGTCTTATCCCTAAGTTATTCCCTCTGTAAGCCATTCAGGTAGTAGCGGAATAATACAACCCACCGACGTAATAGTTTCCATTCACGCCCACAGAGTACTTGGAACTGAGTGAGGAATGTTGTTGCACAGTCTCCCGTAATACTCCGAGTGCGGGTAACCAAAGCCTCCACATCGGTACCATTAGTTTTTTCATTAGAACCGTGACTCATCGTGGCCGTCAGTTCATCAGGATTACTCTTTGCAGCAGTCGAGGTCGTAACCGGGCAGGCAGGACCGGCACTAGCAATTTCAAGAAGATAGTCCGCAACATTGTAGCCCTCTTCGTAAGGAGGCATTTCTGATTCACCTGTTCTCTGGATGTCCACATCGCGAGCACTTGAGAAATGTCTTGCAGGAACCAAACCACCAGGCCCAGAATACAGGGCGCGCCCACGTGAGAGAAGTACAACGGAGTCAAACGAGTGGTAAAGACGCGAACTAGAAAGACAATGTTAGATTGGAGGCGAGCCGCCGAAGACAGGTTACCTTGGCTGATGCACACTGCAAATGACCGCGACACCCCTAGCATTTTCTTCTACAGAACCAAACAATCCTCCACCTCCCCGTGCGACCTCCTTGAGCACGTCGATGACACGGCGGGCATTTACCGAATCCAATCCACTCGTGGGCTCGTCGCACACCAATATGTCCGGGCATCCAACTAGTTCGAGACCGATGCTGACTCTCCGCGCTTCACCCCCACTGATCCCACGACCGGTTCCGTCCGTCGCGCCGATCCTCGTCTCGGCGACATCTCCCAAACCAAGTTTCGAAATGACAGTGGATACCAGTGCTGTCTTTCTCTCGGAAGACAAGGACTCGGGCAACCGTAGAGAGGCCGCAAAAGCGAGAGCTTCCCGCACCGTTAGGATGGCAGGTAGGATGTCTGTTTGAGGAACGAATGCCACTCGAGGTCGCTGTCCATTGGCCAATGAAGGGAACGAGATTGAACCAGTAAACATCCCTGACTTTCCTTTCCCGGCAATCAGCTCCACTAACGTCGTCTTTCCAGCCCCACTGGGACCAAGGATAGCCATGAGCTCGCCAGCAGCGACTTGACCGCTGACGGAATCCAGGATAGTCTTATCGCGTCCTGAGGATCGGACAAAGTAAGAGACATTCGTCCACCGAACGTCGACTCCGCCATTTTGACCGCCATCGAAAGGTCGTTTCCGGGCGGCTCTTTGAAGAATCCATCCCCATATAAGGGCCGCGAGCCCAATCCCGACCAGGCCACCCACAACAGCCAAACCAGCGATGACCCCTGGACTAAGTGGACTTGAACCGGCTGTCTGGCCTGATGTGGAAGTGTTATTAAATGAGTTGATGACAGCCTGTGTGACACATTCCCCGAAAACACAACCTGAAAGGGCAAGCCCGCTCGAGCCAAATACGTTATTAATAACCTGCTCCTGGAAGTGACACGTGTTCGTGTTATCGCAGGCAATTGTGAGAGGGCCCGACAAAGAGTCAATCGTACTTGTCAAGTTGAATGCGACGACAGCTCCGCAGAACGACGTGTTGGGAATACATTGGCACTGTAGGGCCGAACAAGTCCAAGTGTCCGTTGTATTCGTGGATGTCTGAGTGCAAGAGGACGCAACACAAAAGAATTGTTCGACGCCGCTGTAGAATAGTTGTGCATATATCGCTGGAGATCCGTCGGGAGACAACACCGTGCCAGAAACGTTGTTCAATGGAGATTGGGATGCATTGAGTGTCCGATGGATATTGAGCGTGGATTGCGAGGGGAAAATTGATTGTAGTGTTGGGTTCTAGAAGGAGGTGGGTCAAATCGTCTCTCAAGCAGCGTAGTACACATACATTGACTTGGCAGCTAAGCTCGCCCGCTGCGAATATCATAGGGGAGGTATTGCACACCAACGTATCGTTGAGACCCGACACCTGGCCCGTTGAGGCGGCGGTACCATTACCGCTTACAGCAGCATATGCTGACTGGCATGCTGATGCACTCGTGCAGACGTTGCAACCGAGCCCAGACCATCCATTGGTGCATGAACAGCCCAAGGTCAAGTTGGGGAAGCCGCCCGATACAGCGGAAGGCGGCGGGAGAGAACGATGGGAGCCATCAAATATGGTACCACCGCATGCTGGCTGCGAGCAATTCGACCCACCGAATCCTGGGGGGCAGAGGCAACCAGAAGCGCTGAATGTGCCGTCATTGGTGCAGGACTGTGCGATAGCGGTCGTAATGGAAAGAGTGAACGATGCGAAGCTGAGCGCACGTAAGACACTAGTCGCTGGCGGCATTGTTGCTTCGGCCTGGACGGTGAGGCGGTGAACGTGGGCAATCAGGACCCCTCCGAAAGTAATTTCGAGCCACAGTACTTATGGTTTGATTTATGTCACGTGATCTCTTTCATGTAAGAGAAAAGGCTCTGACAGCTCCCTAGCTTTTGTGTCTTGTGATGTTCTCAGGTGTAAGTAGTTTAATCCCACTCAAAGCCGGCCAATTTCGAGCCCTTTTCAGGTCTCTTCTTGGTGGTCTCCGTCCGAATCCACCCTAGCCACGACGTCGGAGAACTACGATCCGACAAACCCAAAGATGAACCCTCTAAACCCCAAGGGTCTCAAGCCGTATGCATCCGACTGTATGGCTTGGGCTATTCTATGTTGATGGGGTTCGTTAGATGCTGCGCTTGTCCCGAAACCAAATCCGCGCGTGATTCGTGTTTTCTGCAGCATGGAGCCGAAGACGGTCAATGTGCAGAACTAATCAAGAAACACGTCGAGTGTATGCGTGGACTTGGCTTTGAAATCTAAGCTTTATGCCTATGCACATAGCTGAGCTAGGGACTACCGGTAACGGTATTGAAATATTGACACCCCAACTCATCTCAGATTTTAATCCCCCCGATTGTTACCCGGGCCATCCGAGTCGCTACAGTAGACTGAATCCATAGACTCATCCCATCCCACGAAATACGTCACGTTTGTTTTTTTTGTTTTTTTTTGCGCAAAAGTCCTATGAGAAGCCCTGAAACTTGTGTCACGGAAGGTGCTTAATTCAGTGATCCCCAGGTCGCTCTTTTTTTATTTTGTTGCTGTGGAGAGGCTTATCATCGATGGATCGATACGACGTTCGCCTGGACAATTGTGCATAGGTCATATCATTCGGATCGGGGAGAAGGATGACCGTGTTTCCGCATCTGCCACGGTCGATCCATGAAACGTTGGCAAATTTATACGAGAAGAGGAAGGTATGCTCCACCGCAACTTTTCAGATCTGATGTCTTCGCCGAATGAAACCATCTCGGGAGCGGCCGGAAATATCCCGCGTGACGACGCACGTACTAGGTGAAGTATTCTGTATCCAAAAGAAATTGCCGAGCCATATCTATGGCGACCTGCCAGACTGAGAACGATCGTCAACGAGATTACTCCACCTTCTTATTAGCCGAGAGGGGCATTTAAGGAGACCCCAGTTCGCATCGACAGACCACTGTCGGCCCCTTCTCTCTGACACATTCCGACTCTCCACCATGTTTCACACCATGAAGATTTCCTCCGTTCTTGCTTCATTTCAAGTTACTACTTCCGCCTTCGCTCAGTACACTGTGTGGTATGATACCTTCTATGATGGGACAACGACCTCTCTTAGTAGCGTCGCCTGCTCGAACGGCGAACATGGTTTAATTCCCTACGGGTATAACACCTTCGGCGACCTGCCTTCCTACCCCTACATCGGGGGAGCACCACAGGTGGGGTCGTGGGACTCGCCCAACTGTGCCACCTGTTGGAAGCTCACCTACACCGACCCGCATGGCGAATCCTCATCTATCAACTTCACGGCCATAAACAGCAGTGGTCCAGGTTCCTTCACTCTCTCGTTTGCTGGCACAGACATCCTTACAAACGGCAACGCCGAGAGGCTGGATGGCGTTTCGATCACTGCAATTCAGGTGCCATCGAGTTGGTGTGGCATGTAAGAGGGTGGGCCATCCTATTCATCCAGCGTTTGGCGATATGTTGACTGTGGTCAAGATGTCTGAGCGGGTTTCGACATTCCACGTCAATGTAACCCCCTTCCGACCATTCGTATTGTATCCTGTACATTTTTTTACTCTTATGCTGTTTGCAGGGTCTGCTACAGATGAACAGCATAAACCACTATTTTTCTGGACAAGCGACAAGCTCAAAATCTAGATGTACACTCAGCCTGTAATTAAACGTCGAGACGTTTTCGGTTGCGGTTGTCGTGAGGTGCTTCATGTGTCGTTCCTCTAACTCCTTTCCATATGCCATTCCGTATAATACCGTTACCTTGAGACTGCAACGAATTCCTGGAGACGGCTAGATCTATGTAATACCCTGCAACGCAGAAAAAAAAAATCGACTTATCTCGACTGGCACCAACCTGGCTGATTGTGAAGAAAACTTTTCAAGCCACATTATCCGGGCGCACAGTACGATGTCCTTGAAGCATGTGCAACCTGGCAACCCTCCTTGCCAATTGTGGCAAATTGTGCGAATTTCTGACCTCGCATGAATGCGCTCACCTAGCAGATGTATTGGATGGGGACACTAAAGCTCGTTCCGTCTTCGCAAATTTCAAGCAGTAACCTCTACTGCAGATACCTGGCTCAGTGAAGAGACGCGCCTTGGAAAACACAAGTACATTGAGTGAAATGCATAATCGTACAAATTCAGGCAAACGTAGCAGAGGGAATAATTCTCCGTCGAAGGGGGAATTTTGGAAGTGAAATGAAGCAGTTAAAAAAGGAATACATGAGGGGTTGCAGCGTCCATCGGGTTACCCAAAGTAGGTGCAAAGAATACATTCAACTGGGTGGGAAATAGGTCGGTCCACCCGCACCAGTCCCGTTGGTCGGTGGTGCATACGGCGCGAAGTCGTTGGGATTCAATGGTCCAGGATATGTGCCCGAAAGACTCAGGTCCGGAAGATTTTGAGTGGTGAGGCCGTTGTTCTGGTACCCCGTAGCAGCTGCAACAAAGGCAAACACGTCTGACAGGGCAACGTGTGTTAGGCTCGATGCAAGTGTATCAGGTGATGGAGCGTACTAGAAACGGTCTTGTTGAGGTCCTGACGACCGAGGTTGTCAAGACTCCAGTTGTTCTGGACGGTGGAGAGGCTAGTCCGGTAAGATAAGTTGATATGCCTTGCCAGTATCGACAGTCTCACTTACGTCGAATAGTGTGTATAGAACGTATCATCGGTTGTGTTCCGAAGGTTTTGCGGGATGATACCTCCAAGCAAAAGGCCATATACCTGGTTATTGATCGTTTGAGTTCCGTTCCTAAGAAAATAATGTCAGCAAAAGTTTCTCTTCCAGAGAGACTGTTGTACTCGTCAAACGTCAAAAAGATGAGCGTCCTGGGAGTGTTGAAGTTGGGGTCCTGAAGTAGGGGTATGAGCCAGTAATTCACCCAATCACCAGCATAGGTCACACTGGTGTCGTGTCCATCACTATGGCAATGTTAGCACGAGGTAGCGGTGATATTTATAAAATAGAGAAACCCACTCTCGCAAGTTGGGCGTGACGAAGATCCACTGAGGGAGGGCGTTAGCGTCGACCTGTGTACACTGTCAGTAAAAGTTTCACTAGCAAAGAAGTTAGACGGCACGTACATCGACGGCGAAATCATTAAAGTTCCTAACGCGAGGCCCACGGGTGGCATTCATACCAACCGAATCATATATGACTAGCGGGTTGTGCCTGCGCACGTAGTACGTATAGCCATCGGGGTTAGTGAAGCTGTCCCCTTGATATCCGTCCGTGGGCATGTTTTCCTGGTAGGATGACCAGCTTATACTCTTCAACTCCAGAAGGTCAACGACTGTCGAGATATTGCTCGGGATGCAGACAAGTGCATCGGATCCGAGTCCGAAGAAGTCGCCTCCGACTGACGCGATGTAGTTTGGCTCGCTAGGGTGAGTGAGGGCATAGTAGCTAGTGAGAAGGATGCCTTGGGTAGTCAGATTCTGGAGGATAGGATCTGCGATGGCTGTGGAATAGTCAGTGTTCTCGAGCCAGATTTGGATGAAACGGTCGAAAACTCGGCCGGGCACGTTTGGAGTGTTGGTGATCGTGCCATTGGAGGGGCCGACATAGAAGGAAGACTGGTCGGTTGGGCTGTGAAACAATTCAAGGCTCAACACAATGATAGTGGAGGCATGAGATGCTGACTTACGCTGCAGCAGGGGCAGTGAAGGTCTTTGGGGGCGGCTTCGCTGCAAGACAGCCTGCTGCTGCTACAAAGAAGAAGTACCCGCTCACCCTCATGCTGGTTTAATGGAGCTGAATGAGCTTGACCGAGCGATGCAAGACTGCCATTACTTATACCCCCTCATCAGCGCACACGTGGTTCTCCCTCACAACCAACCTCCGTTGCGAGCAAAGTCAGGTACAAAGAAACCTTTCCAACAGCGGCCTAACTGACAAAACAGTCATGACAGCCTGGGATCGTCCTGGACTCTGCAGCCAGTACTAAAACCAACCGAGTTCGAGCGAACGTGTGTGCTCGGATCCATAAATTTCAGATGATGCGGGGTGACTTGGCATTTTGAGCAACTCAACGTCATGGGACTGTGGAGTAGAAATGGCGTGGCAATGACCATCAAATCTGAATTCAACCATAGGGTGATATTTATACTCAGTCCCGCGGAACCAGACGACGAAACTGACTTTTTTTTAACAAGTCTTTAACAAAGCAGATGAGCCATTGAAGTTCTGACCAGTTGATCACTTCACCCGAATTAATTGTATTGGAATCAGCTGACATTACCTGATACCATAGTACCCGAAGGGAAAAAAGGGAAGCTCGGGATACTGATACTAGTACTTCATGCAAAAAAAGTTGGTTTATTATGGTTTTCGCGACTCGAGGGGGGTATTTCCTCGTACCAGTGAAACAAACGTATGGTACGCGGCACCGTGAGTGGTAGAACTTGGACGCGTTTGTTTGGTCGTGTTAGGATTGCAAGGTGTACCTGCCCCTGCCGTGCTCGTTTCAATGTGGACTTCTCATACGACAGAATCTTTGGAACAAACTGACGGACGCAGTACGCTTGCAATCAAGCGAGATACAACTTGTAGGTGGTCTGGTCTCGGGCGACTCATTCCCAACAAAGAGTTCTCTCACCTGCGTGATTCAACACACCCTGGACCAGTCGCTATCCTTACACCGCGGAAAATTGCTGTGACGCATCGATCGTTCTTTCTGACCTGGATCGTGCCACTCATGCGCCACTTCTCACTTTCTCTCTCGAGTGATCCAATGGTTTCCAAAATATGGTGAAGAGTTGGTCCTTACCGTGCCATACCCGTGATGAAAGGGTGAAGGTGCAACACGAGCGCGTTAACCAGGAGTACCCATGTGTTGTTCACTTTGCAGAATTCAAGTCTTGGATGCCCTGGGACTCTCCGTACGACATCATATTGCTTACATTCGCAGCTAATCGTTTATCTTCATGTTTCCGAACGAACTCCCGGGGACATACACTATTTCTTTCTGACGCCGGACGGGATTCCTTCGTTCAAGATTCAATACCGGTGTAGAACTTATTCACCGTGCCACGGCGATTAAAGAATAACTTATAAATCCACTTCATACTACACGTAAGCGGTATGAATGGAATGACCAAGAGTCTCGGAGATTCGCCCTACCCAGTAATGCCTGCGACGTATAAGTCCGCGCCCAGGGCCTGAGTAAGAACTGGCATACCCCGCATACGATGGTCTATCCCACTCGTAAGATCGGTAAAGACAACACACCCATTTCTGCCATCGGCTTTGGTGCCATGGGCATTTCCGCTTACTATGGGGAGACGGAACCAGATGAAGAAAGATTAAAGGTCTGTATCAATGATCCGGCTCTGCATACATTCTAGCGTGACTGTATTGCTCATCCCGGAATATCCGATACCAGGTCCTTGACGCCGCTTTCCGGAACGGTTGCACATTCTGGGACACCGCCAACATTTACGGAGATAGTGAGGAACTGATTGGAAAATGGTGAGTCCATGCGCGACTCTCAAGACGGCAACGTCCCCGCTCATGCTCTATATCGGATTCTCTCCTCAGGTTCAAGAAAACTGGTAAACGCAACGAAATCTTCCTTGCTACCAAGTTTGGTATCGTCCACGACAACCTTAGAGGTGTAGATGGATCTGCAGAGAACATGGAGGAATCATTCAACCGTTCTCTCCAGCGCTTGGGGGTGACCCATGTAGATCTTTATTATCTTCATCGGTGAGTACTTCCTTGTTCGGTGAGAGCTTATCGCGGTGGATTCTAATCCTTGGAACACACTCAAACACAGTCCCGACCCTGAGGTACCCATCGAAGTAAGTCGTACTTGGATACATGATATTACGCTGACATGGCTTCTCTGTGCGTCTTTGTATGCAGGTGACGGTTGGTGCTATGGCCAAGCTTGTCGAGTGCGTAATACTGTCCGACAGCTGTAGTCATTGAACCTTATCGCCCCCCGTAACAGGCAAGGAAAGGTCAGATATCTCGGTCTCTCGGAATGCAGTGCCAGTACCTTGCGTCGTGCCAGTGCTATTCACCCGATCGCCGCCGTTCAACTTGAGTATTCGCCATTTGAGCTCGACCTGGAGAGGAATGATGTGCTGGAGACCGCAAGAGAGTTGGGCACCAAGATAGTCGCTTACTCACCGCTTGGAAGAGGCTTGTTGACCGGTAGATACGTAAGTATCCTTGAATTCGGAGGTGTCATAGCCTTGATGTCCGAGGACTCTGATGCGAATCTGATCGGATTGTTTGTAGAAATCCCCGGACGATTTCGAAGAGGGAGATTTCAGGCGAACAATCCCGAGGTTAGTTCTACGACAACGCCAGGTGGTGATGTTGCTCACGGAAGTATGTTCTTCTGAATTTCGCATGATTGGCGGACATGCAGGTACTCGAAGGAGAACTTCCCAAATATCTTGAAGTTGGCAGAAGAACTCGAGAATATTGGCAAAGAGTACAATGCGACAGCGGGACAAGTAGCGCTGGCGTGGCTGCTTGCACAGGGGGAAGATGTCATCCCCATTCCTGGGACGAAGAAAATCAAGGTGAGTTACTATGTGAAATGCCCTTCTACATCTCAAATCTGAACACACGTGTGCATAGTATCTCGAGGAGAATTTAGCAGCTGCTCGCATTACGCTTGCTCCAGAGGCGGTTCAGAAAGTGCGAGCAATCGCTGAGGAGGCCGCATTGGATGGTAATCGGTACCCTGCCGGAATAGCTTCTCTGTTGTACGGTGACACGCCAGCATATAACAAGGCCTGAGAAGAGATTAAAGACGATGCAATGCTCTGCGGAGGTAACGTCTGTGTTGTATCTCGACATAGAATGAATCGTGTTGTAGTGTGCAAAACCCGTGAAACGCTCGAATCACTGCATTGGTAAAGTTTTGCTCCCTCATGGCGTTCGTCAGCAGTACTGGGTTTTGAGCGCTCCAGGATGGCGATGAGAACACTCAGCTCCGGTTTCTATTCACACAGCATCCGAAGTTCTCCGTCAAGTTGACCTATGCATATGTATCATTGTAGGCTCATGCGCGCACGTGTTGCTCTCTGCAAGGCTGGGGCAGAGTTTGATCGGCGGACGACGAGACACTGGCACGTCTCGAGATGAATACTTGAGAAAGAACGTACCAACACGAACGGAACTGCATCCGCTCCGTGTCCGAGCTTGGAAGTCCGGGGTGGAATCGCGCCAGCAATATTTATCAATGATTCGATATCCAGTCTGTCAGCTGGGCGGCGCCTGCCAAACTATCAGTGACAGATTGTCACGCACGACGCCCCAAGACCGAATCATGGGGACTTCGACGACTAATGAAAGGTACATACACTCAATTCGGCTGGCGAGCCTGAGAAGCCAGAACTACGCCGGTGCCCCGGTGTGGGGATGGCATCTGTTGAACATGCACGTGCGTCAATTTTTCCTACCCCATAATGAACCCTGTCTAATAAAAAACTCGTTGCCTTGACGACGCACACATGTAAATGAAAATGAAAGAAGCTCCGTGACGAGTGACTGCACACCTTGGCTGCTTAGTCAAAGTTTTAGCAGGAACCGGCGCGCAAGTTTAACACTGTAACAACTTGACAAGGGCCCGTAGTCGAGAATTGCCGTGACAACG
>JBBPLW010000173.1:0-23052 GCA_038089995.1 Tylopilus balloui
AAACAGATCATCACTGAACTTTGGAAAATCATTGACACAGACCAATATGGCATTGGGTATGTCAGTCAAATGTAAAGGTCATCACTGCTGACATTGTCTATTATTGTAGTCTAACGAAATTTATGCAGATATGCAATAGCCTAGGGCTGCATTGTACCTGCCAGCAAGTGCACACTGCCGAATCCATCCAGCCAGTGATGATAGAATTGTGCCAGATGTACCTGAATGCTGGGGTATGTGAAATGGTTAATCTTATCTTTCATGAGCATGACATGTTGATATCATGGTAAGTGATGACATTTCATGAGTTTGGCAGTGATCAATAGTTCTTAGTCATACTATGTGCAATTACTTTACATTGTATAAGCCCCCCCAACTGCTGAGGCAGTGCAAGGCCAACCATTTATAGTGTCACTGCTTCTGGGCTGCTGGCATGAATGATATATGGGCTGTGGATCAACATGACAAATGGCTCTGATTTGACCTCATGCTATACATAGGAATTGAGTCATTCTCAGGTCAAATCCTTTGAATAAAGGTTTGGCATTCAAATCACAACCCACAGCTAATTCTCTCATACTATCTGGAGATCATGAATACATTTAGTTGTAAGTTTTGTGTCTTCTGTTATATATTCAAACTAATACAGTCAATGTGCTTTAGTTATTCCCATGATAACTCAGAGCAACCCAGGTACTGAAAATTTTGGCATTGCAAATGCACAGACGATGCTATGTCAAATGCACGACTCAATCTTACAAGATTTTGTTCAGCACAGGTGGATGTGCACCAAGAAGAATGTCATGCCCAAAATAGCTTGGTCACAACTTTGACGATGCTTTATGCCTGGCTTTGAGGTGATTCTTGACCAGGGTGTAGACAAAGGATGGTATGATGCTGATAATACCCTACAAGTATGAGTATATAGCTGTTCTTTCTCCAGTAAATGGGACTAATGGTATCATCTCTGTTAGCATGGTTTTTCGCTGGGTTTTCATCCCCTGGATTCAAATGGAGCTAGATAGTTACCAAGAGCATATCAACAATACCTGAAAGCACCATGACAAAAATATGATAAGTCCTTTTCCAATAGAAAAGCCCTCAAGTGATCTTATGCTTTGCAGATTCTGCCTTACAGTATTCCCAGGCTCATATACACATCTGCAGAAGACTATGGTACTTTGGACTTTAAGGTGTTTTTAGTACTTGAGCTTAATCACACTGACCTGACCTAGTGAGCACTTAGATTATGGTATTCCCAGCCATCATTGAGGAAATTTGATGCCTATACATCAATGTAAAACACCTAGTCTTTGACCTGGTACCAGCAGTGCTCAATGCATTCATTAAGAAATGCTACAACCACCTTGGTTGTCCACCTGTCCAGTGTGCATCCATCTGGACAATCTATCTCAATATCCTCTATCTCATGTGTTAGTGTGAAGATGTGCCAGACATTCTCATTGTGGTTAAATCTGGTGATGTAGCACTCATGCTAGACAAGCCTGACTTACATATCTATATGTTTAGTATGCGCATGATGATTACCATCTTTGGTAAGTGTGATTGCAGATTGGTTGTTGTTGTATAGAACTGTCAGGTTGCACAGAGGCTGGAGTATCTTGCCAATGAGACAATGGAGCCAAAGGGCTTCCTTCACTGCATGGGTAAATGTAATGTACTCAGCCTTTGTGATAGAGAGGGTGACAAGCTCTTGCTTCCATGAACTCCAAGAAATCACTTCTCCATCAATGAGGAATGCATATTCTGTTATCATGTGATGGTGTTCTTGCAAAGTATCATCAGTGTTGGCATAACCAATGAGGTTGTTTAATTGAGTCCCAAACATCAGTGACCAGCCTTTCATGCCAATCAAGTAATGATAGATGCATTTTAGTGCCTCCCAATGGGATATACCAGGGTTTTATTGGGTGAGCGTGGACACTATGAACACAATGTCAGGGTATGTACTGACAACTAGATACATTAGTGACTCGAGCACTGCATGGAATGGAACTTGTTGCATGGTTACAATCTCAGCAGCTGATTTCAGCACTTGCATTCATGAGAGTTGGACATTGGGATCCATTGGTATAGACATGGGTTTCTGATTGGTAAAATTATATTTTGTAAGTATTATTTTGACATAGGATTGCTGGGAAATGGAAATGGTATGAGCATCTCTATCATGGGCTATTTTCATCCTAAGCAACCAGGCAATGGGTCCTAGGTCAGTGATCTTGAACCATGTCCTGATTTCATTTTTGAAAGCTTTGATGAGCTCTCTTAATGAACTAGTTATCATGCAATCATTGACATGGGCAGCTAGAATCAATAGATTGTTGCTTATACATGCTATGAAGACTCCCCAGTCAGCTTCTGTTCATTTGAGACCAAGTTCTGATGAAATAAAAGTAGTCACTTATGCTTATGAGTATTAGGTTTCATACTTAATAAACTTTATCTGCTCAGTTATACATGACTAGAGAAAGAATGATTAGCATAAGTCCCTAGATGTCATTAGGATATAATCCTAGTGATCATATAAGGTATACAATCTTATGTAAGCAATCATATGATCACAGAAATGGTCTAGACTACATAATTTGGTCATGTGACACAAAAGGTTCTATGACCTTCTATATGACATCATATCCCCAAAATGACATCATTATGACATCATAAAGGATGCTCAGCATGTTCTTGAACATTCCATGATATTCCATGACAGTCATATAGTCTTTTACACATAGTTCATTGATTAGATTAGATTTTAATCTCTGTTTATAAATTATATATAAAAGCCACTCAATCTCCATCTAGTGGAGATAACGGTCTTAGTACTATCATAGAGGATAAACTCTGTTTTGAAATCTCATCAGTGATCAGTTACCCGATCACTAAACTCTAAATCTTAATTCATTACTGGAACCTTTGCCCTTGTGCTACAAGTGCTAGTATGCTCTCTATACTACCAAGTCTTTGGATATACAAGTGAGTCTTCACACTTGTCACATCCCTTGCTGTTGCACTGTGCACCCAGAGGAAGGAAGTTCCCTATTTTTTCTTTTAGTTCATTGAGTTCTTTGCATAGATACTGATACTACTTCAACGTGCCTTGCTTTGACCCATAGAGAGCAATGTATAGATGAATGACAAGGTCTCTACCATGCTTGTTAAAGCCAGGGAGTAATTTTATATAAATTATTTTATTTTTGTTGAGTTTCCCATTGAGGAACACTGAGTGGAAATTGAAGACATCAACATCCCAATCATGATGGGCAGTGATGGTGAGGATGAAACAGAGGGATGAGAGGCAAGCAACTAGCATGTATGTTTTATAATAATTGATGCTGTGTACTTGCATGAATCCACATGCAACAAGGCAGGCCTTATACTTGTTGATCTTGCCTGCTGAGTTCTTCTTGATCTTGAAGACCCATTTGCAGTTGATGATGTTGGTGCCCTTTGGTGGTTGAGATATGATATCCCAGGTGTATGTATTGTCAAGACTTTTCAACTTGGTGTTCATGGTGTTGTCCTAGTGTGGCCAATCAGGTTGTGTTTGTGCCTCATCAATGGTGCATGGCTTCAACACTTTAGCTTTGCTTACACAAGCATGCATTGGATAAGCTGATGAAATATAAATAGTCACTTATGCTAATGAGTGCTAGGTTTTATACCTAATAAACTCTATCTACTTAGTTGTACATGACTAGAGAAAGATTGAGTAGCACAAGTTTCTAGATGTCATTATGATCTTACTCTAGTGATCATATAAGGAATACAATCTTATGTAAGCAATCATGTGATCACAGAAATGGCCTAGACTACATAATTGAGCCATGTGATATGGAAGGTTTCATAACCTTTCATGTGATATTATATAGAATGTTTAGCATATTCTTGAATATTCCATGATATTCCATGACAGTTATTTAGCCTTTTACATGTAGTTCATTGATTAGATTAGATTCTAATCTCTGCCTGTAAATTATATATAAAAGCTACTCAATCTTTATCTAGTGGAGATAATAGTCTTAGTACTATCATAGGGGATAAACTCTGTTTTCCACTTCAATCAGTGATTAGTTACTCAATCACTAAACTCTGAATCTTAATCCATTACTGGAACCTTTGCCCTTGTACTACAAGTGCCAGCATGCTCTCTGCATTACCAAGGACCAAGAAGACTGTAGTGTTGCTCCACCAAGCATCTGCATATACAAGTGAGTCTCCACACTTATTCATCCCTTGCTGTCACACTGCACACTAAGAAAGGAAGTCCCCTATCCTTTCTTAATAAGCCACAGCTTCATTGTTCTTCCATCTGTTATTACTAGTGGCCACATTAGCTTCTGTAGCTGCATTCTCTCTCTTGTTCTCATGATGGCCATTAAGAGCCACTGTCTGGATACCACAAGATAAGATGGGTTCCCTATCTCAACTGTCATGCATGCCAACATGATCATGTAACATTTGAATATATGGTGACTTGGTGTGTTGTCAAGTTAAATGATGCAGTTGAGTAGCAGGTATGGGTGGCTCTGGACTGATTGGAGCTGCTAGGGGTTTAGGTAGTTAACCAGGTATGTTTCTTGTTTTTGTGACCTGCTTGTGGCACTGATTGATTTCAGGTGATTTTAACTTCCTCTCCTTAATCTGTGCCCCAGTCTGTTTGATATCAGCTTTCCCATACTTGTTGAATGACATGTTGTGCTCAATGCATATCTTTTGGTGATATTCATCATACACCTGGTATACCCCACTATCAGCATTGAAGCTGATCCAATGCCCTTCCCAGGCTCTTGTGTCTAGTTTTGGGCTAGAGTCATCATGTACCCATATGTACATTTTGAAGTGACTACCTAACGAAGGGGTCTACTTACCCTGCGAGAACAAGTAAGGAGACTACCCGAAGGCTGGAAGGGTAGGAGCTAGGCCTTGTTAAACAAGGACTAGATGGTTTCCAGAGGTATTCGAGTCGTGGTGAGAATAACTTTGCCTTCAACACCAAGAAGATGGTGGTAAAGGGAAGAGAACAAGACTGGGGGTTTCCCAGGTCTGAGCCCTCCTTATATACATTTCTATTGTATGTACATGTTGTGGTCTTATCTAGATTAACCTAACCTCTAGAGATAAGAGGGCATAATGCTATTGGTAGTTACCATATATGCGAGCATAGCCTAGATAAGGGTCTAGGGTTGTGAGTCATGATGCATAGCCTTGCATAGCCATGGAATGGAAGAGAAGCATGTGATGCATGAGGCATACATGAGGTGTGTGGCAGAATGGAAGCATAGCCATGAGGCTGTGGCGTACCATGAGGTGTGACATGTCATGATGTGGCAGATCTTGAGATGCATGTCCTAATTAGGGAGGCACTCACGAAGAGGCACTGCATCCTAATAAGGAACATGACCGTGACGTTACATAAGCGTGACTTGCGTGACTGCTTGAGGTTCCATGGTGCGAGTGAGTTTGTAGAGTGAATGAGCCCTTGGAAAAATGTGGAAAAATGTGGAGAAAATAGGTTTCGTAACAGTGTGGGGGTGTATAGGGTGGAATGGTATGGGGGTTTTGAGTGAGGTTGAGGGAAGGATGGATGCAGCACAATATGTGGCCATTTTGGAGGAAGAATTGCTTCAAAGCATGAAGGAATCTGGAATTTCAGAAAATAACATTATCTTTCAACAAGATAATAATCCCAAGCATACCACTAGGATAGCTCAAAAGTGGTTTAAGGAGCAAGGGATCAAGCTTCTGGATTGGTCTGCACAATCTTCAGACCTCAATCCAATTGAACATACTTGAAATCATCTCAAAAGATGTCTCTCAGGATATGAGAGTGCTCCTACAGGAGTTCATCAATTATGGGAAAGGGTGGTGGTGGAATGGGAGAGGATATCTGTGGAACAGTGTCAGAAATGGATATAAAGCATGCCTAGAAGGATTGATGCAGTTATTAAGGCTGGGGGAGCTCATACCAAGTACTAGATAGCTGAATTTTTATAAAGTCAAAAAACTGTCCACATGACATATCATTTTAAAATGGCCACTGTTCTATTAATTCTCAATCAAATCTCTTCATTTTTGGACCAATAGAAAGCCAAGAGTATATGCTCTATTTCATATACTTATTATTCAGGGCATAACTTAGCCATTCTCATATTACATTATACTTAATGTAAAACATGCAAACATGTGGATAGTTTTTTGAGCCACTGTAGTTATCTTGGTATTTGAAAGAGAGACCAAGATATCATAACATGGATTAAAAGGTAAGTAAAATGAAATCATAACAAAGGGGAAAAATTGTAACAATGACATCATACCTTATCTTTGGCTTACTAAGATAGTTCCATAGTGTTCTATCAGGTTCTATAGAACATCATGTACTGACCAGTAGTACACAAGTATATACAATAGTCAGACACTATATAAACCAGGTCTTACAGCCTAGTCAATTAACTCACTTTTGCTCTCACTCATGCATCAGTGAATTTACCTATGCTTCTCCCAACCCACTTGTATCTCACTGTTGGTAATATAAACCTCTTTGTGAGTATTCCTCACTAGTGCTTGATACTGAAAGATTTGGCATTTCCATTTGTCAATTTTTTAGGTTATAAGCCCTAAGCTATAGTTGCTTAGCAAAGTCTGTTGTTCTGATGCCTTTCATTGACTTACTCAGGCTCACTCCATCACCAAGTGTATTGAGTCCTTTCTAGCTCATGCTCAAAGTCCCAGCACTTCTTTTGTTCATTGCAACAAATCAACACACAAACACTTTGGTAATGTGGTATATATTTTTTGAATATTTTTCAATTATTATTTTTTCCCTTGTTTTAGAGGAATGTGGTCACCACATTGGTATTCAACTTCATATTAACAATGGTCCTCATATGCTTGGATACCAGGTAATTCCTTTAAACAGCCAAGGACAGTAAAGTCTACTAAACCCAGATAATACTTTCAAAGTAAGTTGCCAAGACCTTGTTACATACAATTTGCTTTTCACACCACTTTCATACTCTAAATTATGTCTAATCAATGACCAAGGACAAGACATTAATCATTCACAAATGAATGAACTTGGTCTACCAGTTCTTCATGCAGTTCATTCTGACATAGTATTGGAACAAGCTAATCATGAGGCAATCAAATGTGGTGCTTCTATCATTGAAAACCTCCCAGATATGGGAGATATAGACAGGACATCTATCTTAATCCAAATTCTAATCAGATCAACAATGATAAGCTAAACCAGACTCTTGCTCCCATTCTTAAGCTACTACTACAAGATGGGATAATAAATGCTAATGACCATTCTAATCCAGATGTCTGATACCTTCCTTACCACCACCTATCACTCCCAAGAAGAGAGCATTATGATTCTCCTTGCCCAGGAGGACCAGACATCCCTAGGGTAGACTAATCTCATCCAGTTTAATTGAAACTAGAACATTCTAGCAATGGCCATCTGGGACAATGAGGACAGGCAGGGATACCATCTTGAGGATACATTTCCCATAGGCCACAAAGGCTGGGTTATGGTCATTGAGATCTCTGACTTGTTTGATGAGGTTGTAAATGATAATTGATCATTGCAAACTCAGTACTGGGTTCTTTTCATTTACAAAAAAAATAAATCTCTTGCATCTGTTCTGGAAGGTAATGGCTTGATAGTGGTAATGGATAAGAAGTTGGATAGTGACAGTAAGATGCTTCCCCATTTCATTGACCATAAGAAATTTCTTCATGGTAAAAGGTTTAAATGGATGCAATCAGACAGAACTTATTTCCAAACTGCTTGCCCAACATCTCTGATTAAAATTGGAGATATTCTGGATCCTAATGACATACCCATCATTGAGGAAACCAGATTCAACATTGAGCAAATACATTAATTTACACCTCTTGATGCTCTTTATTGAAACATACCTTGAGTTAATGTCTGGAATGAGTAGATGGATAGGATAAGGTGACTTTCTTTTATTCATTTTTACTTTCCCTTTTTAAACCAATAACTAGCAAAAGCTAGAGCTGATGGTCTTGAATCTGGTCATGACTTCTTCTTGTGAGGGTCAAAGATCTAAAACAAGAAGTTGATTTTTTTCAATGTTATAATATAAGACTAAATGTTGAGGCAGTAGTAGCTCTTGAGAAGCATAATGCTATCCTTAATGAACTTAGGAAGTTCACACAGAACTTATAGATTTACAGGGACATGTCACAGCCCTGAAGGAAAAGAAACACCAAGCTCAGCTTGCATTGAAATGAAAGCATAAGCATGACTCTGAACCTCTGATTCAAGAGTTCAAAAAAAGAAAAACAGCCCAGAGTCATTACTCCTTGTGCTACTACACAACACATTTCCACTTTCTCTCTTTGCCTCTACAGCATATGCTTGTGATATCTCACTAAACCTTGGGCTCAGCTCTAAATTCTTGATTATTTTTAGGGCATTAAATAGTAAAAGCATCTTTCTTTATTCCACCACATGTTCCTTGTTCAATCAGATGTTATATGGTAGAGAATACCTCAGTTCCAAACTACCACTTTCAAGAATACCTCAACTTAAAATCTATGGAATGAATACTTGAAAGGGAGTTTTCTCCTATACTTTCAATTACTTTCTCAGATATCTTAAATGTTACTTACATGCTTATTACTGGAATCATTTAGTAATCTGCTATGTGAAAATCTGACTCTGGCATCACAATAAATATTATCATTCTTACCAGCAAAGATAACTATCATGCCTGGCTTTCCTCTATTCATCCTTATCTCATGACTCTTCAAGTCTGGTGTATTGTAGCTAGAGAAAAAACTTTCTTTCCTGCAGTACAGGGAGCTATACAAGATGCTCAAGAGAAATAGATCAATGATAACATGCAGGTGAATAAAGTCATATCCCTTTATTTAAAGGATAAACTTCAAATCCATACTATTAATGCCTATGATGCTATTTACACTTCTCTCTCTTTTAGAACCCTAGCTAATCTAGCCACATCTTGTTCAACCACTAGTCCTACTAGACAGTTTCACTTGTTTCAACAAGTGATTAGATGACAACTCAACTCAAATGGCAATAGATAGATTTCATTAAGGATTTATTCTTGAAACTCTTAGCTGCTGGATTGGACATATTAATGAATCTGCATGCTATGCTAATCTATGCTGGCTATCCACCAGGTCTCAAAGGTGTTATTACAACTGCCATTCATACTAAAACTGCAGTTATCTCTACTCCTGCCAATATTATTCCTATGATTCTTGCTAAGGCTGAATGCCTCAAGGACCAAAGTCTTGCTCATTGCATTTCTGATTCATCTTGATTTTAACAGAAGTCAAAAGACAAGTCAAAAGGATAGAAACAGAAAAAGGTGAACTATTGTGCTAAGTGTTATAACACAGGACATACCACTGAGCAGCATTAGGATGATTACATCAAACTGTTTACTCAGTCTGGGTTCTCTCAAAAGTATAAACAACCTACCTCTACTATCCCTAAAAAAGATAATAAAGGCAAAGCTAAGCTAAAGTGAATGAGGTTGAAACTCATGTTGCAAATATGATGGAGACTTTGGATCTCACTGCCATAATGGTTGATGAAGATGTACTAGAATCCATTGTTTCCTTCTATGAAGAAGAACATTCGAACTAGGAAATATCAGACAATGAAGGCATTGCTTCTAAGTGAGCTAGATTTAGTGATGATTCTTTTTTGTCCTTTTGAGCCTGGTCTATCTAAACATTCTCCTTAGTGTGATAGACCTTCATTTTTAAGAATGGGTTCTAAAAAGAGTAAGGATGTGAATTCCCAACCTACAAACTCTTTCAAATCCAATTTTGAAATTGGAGAAAGAGATTCTAAAGGTTGTTGCAAATATGACTATAAACCAGGGTCATTTATCACTTATGGTATTGAAAATGAAAATCCCACATATGTAGATATCACATATGATAATTTTGACAATGGATATAGTTCCTGTTATTTGGCTAATTTAACTAAGAGTATGAATGATAAACAGCTTTGGCTAGTGGATTCTGAATATACAAACCATCTTACATCTTATGCTGATGACTTTATCTCTTAACAATCAAATATTCACAAATGTAAAACAGCAAACTGTAATACTGTTGATACTTATAGCCCAGAGAATGTGCTTTTTAAGCACAATAATGGTAATAAAACCATCACTATGACACTGTCTGGTGTTTGGTATGCTTCACATCTTCAGAATCATCTATTTTTAGTCACTGCCTTTACTAAACTAGGCTATAAGTGCACAATTGATGATAAAAGGACTTTATTTTTTAACAGGTCTAGTGTTCCTGTTATCTCTGCAGCTCCCCAATTTCAACAAGATAAGCTCTACTGGTTTAGAGATTTTATACTTGTTCCAATGGCAGAATGTGCCACCATTCTAAAGGAAAATGATTATCTCTTGTGACATATGCATCTTGAGCATACTTCCAAGAATGTTATAAAACATTCCACTAAAATTATATCTGGATTTTCTTTACTTCTTACTTCTAATAATTCCTCACCTTGTAGAGGATGTTTACTGGGTAATATGACATAACCATCATTTTCTATTAGTTTATCTTGTACATCACACCCTCTTGGATTGGTTTATATTAATCTTTGCAAATTTCTATTCACTCTCAGAACCATAACCATTGAATAATGACATTTTATGAAGATACTTCAGGGTATGGTTCTATTTTTTTCTTAAATATAATTCAGATGCAAAGAAAGTGTTTAAAGGTTGGCTCAGCTGGGCTAAATACCAATCTGGTAAAAAACTACTTTGACTTCATTTGAACTGAGGGGAGAAATATTTTTCCCAAGATCTCCAAGAGTTTTTAATCTCTTTGGGAATAGAGCATCAGAAAACAGTCCTACACACTCCTCAGCAAAATGATAGAGCTAAACATTTCAATTACACTAATAAAAGCTGAAGTGATGAGACATCATGCATGTCTTATAACATCATTCTGGCAAGAAAGTGTTGAAACAGCTCTTCATATTTATAACTGATTACCAATGAGAAGATTAGCTTGGAAATCTCTAATTATCATATCGGAAGGTGTTAAACCAGATGTTTTGTACTTTCAAACATTTGGATGTCTTACATATGTTTTCATTCTGAAGAAATTCTAAGCTAATAAACTAGTATTTAAATCAGAGATCATGACCTTTATTGGTTATGAAAAGAGAACAAAAGGATATAGATTCTGGAGTAGGACCAGACAACAGGTAGTAATTTCTCATGATGCCACATTTAACAAGAAAGTCTTTTCTAACTGTTCAAAAGAGATACATAACAAACTTCCCTCTAAATCAATTCAAAAAAATCAGTACAATTCTAATGGTTTTGATTGTATTGATAACAGTCAATCAGATAATCCACTAGATAAGCTACCTAGAGAATCTCAACCTGGTAGTTCAAATGGCTTATCTCCTAGGATATCTAATAGATCTTTTTCAAGATCTTATTCTAGAATACCCTCTTCTTATTCTCCTAGTAGGCTATTGACACCTGTGAACCAGCCACAGCCAGAGCCTAGGAAAGTATCTAATCTTCCATAATGTTCACTCTTTTCTATATCTTCTAATCCTTATTCACCGTTGGTAGGACCTTCTATTATTCAAACATATCCTAGATGTGAATTTACTTTTCAATCTAGATGATTCCAAAACCAAAATTCAAACTTGATTCTACTTATGGATCTAAAACCCCTACAGAAATGAAAGGGAAATTTAGGAACAACATGATAATGTTGAAAGAATTCTTCATCAAGTAGTACCTGATGCTCATAATCCATAACATCATATACCTCTTTCTTCTCAACTGGATATTCAAAGACAGGAGGAGTCATTTCAAGAAGACATACCTATGGATAGACATGTCTGTGTTTTTGAAAATGAAGAAATGAATGATTCTAATGCTAACTTTATTGCTCAATGGTTTAATTAGATGCTATTCTATATAGTTGATTCTAAAGATGTTTCTCAATACTTTAAAGATATTAAATTTAGTCAGTATTCCCACACTTGCCCTAAACTGCTTCCAAGTAGTATATATATTCGACCTCTGTATCATAGTTAGACATTTTGTTCTTTCCTTTAGAATATCACCACTTCCTCTGAAACCTCCTGGTTAAAAAGTCCAGGAACCTCTTGTCATTGCTTAAGACATCCTTGGCAACCTCCTCATCACCCATGTCATTGAACATTGTCACTATCCCTTATCCTCATTTCTTGTTGGCCTCATGATCACATGACTGCCATATCTTGTCAACACTCATCTTTTGTCAAGTCTCATATCCATGATTAAAGAACTACATTCAAGCCTATCCAACATGAACATAATAAAAGGACAAAATTTCCATAAGAGGCTATCTTTGATATAGTCCTCCATTTCCATCATGTAATTCCTACCTAGCAGTTGGCATTCCCTGCCATCTAATCTCTTGTCTGACTCTGAGGTATCCATTGAAGAGGAAGTAACCCTAGATCCTAACCTCTCAGTTCCTACTCAAGAGAAACAAACTACTTCACTCGAACTCACACATCAACTCTTTGCCTCATTAGTCATCCCTTGCCTCCCTATCTCTTTCTTTCCCACATCTATTGCCCAACAACCTCCCCATTTCTCTATTCTACTGCTACCTCATTGTCCCATCCCATTGAAGATGACTACTAAATCTGTTGAACTCTGCATTAGCATCCCTGAGACATACAATGGCTTGTATGAGATGGCCATACCTTGGTTAAACTCAGTTCAATTTTACCTTCATGTGAACTCCAAAGTCTATGACACTGATGATAAACAAATTGCCTTTGCCCTTTCATACATAACAAAAGGATCTAACCTCTCGTGGGCAAACATATTCCATCAGAAATCCATTTCAGATACTACCCTTACCCTCTGCACATTTGCCAATTATGTCAAAGAGTTTAAAGTAGCATTTAAACATCAAGACACCATAGGTAATGCCATCTCTTGGCTTGCAACTAAATGAATGGTTTCCAAACAAGATGAGACCTTTTCCCTGAACCTCACTGAATATATTTGGAATTCCAAAACTGTGTGGTTCAAGCACAAACTACTGATGACAACATTCTTATCAGGTTCTTCATGGCAGGCATTCCCATGAAGCTCATGACTTGCATTTACTCAATGGACAAAGTCCCTGGAACTATCACTAAATGGTACAAAAAAGTAATCCACTTCCAGACCCAATATAAACATGCCCTAAAAGTCATGAAACAAAATTAACATCTCTTGTATCAGACTTACTTTCAACACAAGAATAACAACTCAAAACCTGTCTGTGACCTGAATACAATGGATGTAGATGCCATCAAGGTCACTAAACTCACATCTGAAGAAAAGAAATGATGCATCAAGAAATGACTCTGCTTCTGCTGTAGAAAACCTGGCCATTCAGCCATCACTTGCATCACTTTTGCTTCACAGGGAACATCAAGGTCTACTCCAGCAGAGAAATGTACCCAAAGGATACATGACAAAGAAGACACTCCTAAGCTAGAAGAAGTCAAAGATGAAGATGATAGCTTTGAAGTCCAAAAGATTAAGTTTAGAAAGGATTTTTAAACCAGGGGCCTCAATCAATGCAAGTCACCCCTCTTATATGAAATATCACTGTATCATCTATTACTAAAGCAATCCAGATCCCCATTCAAGTAATAGAACCTTCATACACACTGAAAACCATTGACACCCACACCCTTATCAATAGTGGTACTAATATAAACTGTATAGACTGGGGCTTTGTTAAAAAACACCACCTCTCTACTCAAACCCTAAAAAGAACCTCTTTATGCTCGCAATGCCAATGACTCTATCAACAAAAAGAGAGTTATCACAAAATCTTCTACCTTGTTCCTAAACATTGAAGAAATAGCCCACAAGGTAGTATTCCATGTTATGTCTCTCAGACAGAACAACATTATTCTAGATCTCTGTTGACTCAAGAAGAATAACCCTATTATTAACTGGACATAAAAAACCATCTCCATTGAAGAATCAACCAACCAATCTAAGAAGCTTTATTTGTCATATTTCTTAGATCTCTCCCATCATGACTTCCTTCTTCATCAAAGTTGCCCTCCTTCTCAACATGTCCACATAGACTCAATTACCAACAGATGACTTTTCGATTACAATGGCTGGATAGATGAAGCTGATTATCTAGAAAGTGCCTATGAAAACCATATAGGCCATGATATCATCCATCAGCAATCCACTACTCTCTACAGACCCAAAACTCTGGGACATCTTCTCTGATTGAAGCTTATCTAATTCCCTTCTTCTCTATTGTCATCTGTTGACTCACACAAGCCACAGAATTAGCAATCACTCAAGAACCTTCAAAGCTAAAGATTACCCTTCCTACCAAATACCAAAAGTTTGCCTTGGTCTTCTCCAAAAAGTCTGCTGAACACATTCTACCTTTCCATCCATATAATCACAAGATCAACATGAAGGAATCATTTGTTCCAAAAATAGGGAAACTTTACCCTCTATTCCCTGATGAATGAAAAGCCACTGATGAATTTATTGATAAGAATCTGGCATCTGGAAAGATCCATTCATCTAACTCCCCTCAAGCTTTCCCTTTCTTTTTCATTAAGAAAAAGGACAGTAAACTATGACCCTGCCAAGATTAATATTACCTAAATAAATATACTATTCACAATGGATACCCTCTTTCCTTAGTCAGCAACCTCCTGGACAAGTTATATGACACCAATATCTTCATGAAGTTCAACATCTGCTAGGGATACAATAATATCAGGATTAAAGATGGCCACCAATGGAAAGCAGCCTTCATCACCTACCATGGACTTTTTGAACCAATGGTCATGTTCTTCAGACTAATGAACTCACCAGCAACTTTTCAATGATTCATGAATGATTCTTTCAGGGACATAATCACAGAAGGATGACTCATCATATATATGGACGATCTACTTATCTTTTCTCCTGATGAGAAAAGTTACCAGGAATATACTAAACAAGTTCTTTAACATATAACAGAACTCAACCTCCATCTTTACCTTGAAAAATGCAACTTTGCCACTGCTAAAGTAGATTATCTAGGAATAATTGTCTTCCCTGGGAAAATCTCAATGGACCCTGTCAAACTTGAAAGCATCATCAAATGGCCTATTCCTATCAAAGTCAAAGATGTCCACTTGTTCTTAGGCCTTGCAAACTTTTATTGCAGATTTATTTCAAATTACTCCCAAATTGCTCACCCTCTCATTGATCTTACCAAGAAGTCATCCCCATAGACATGGTCCCTATCTTGTCAAGAGGCATTTGAAACACTCAAATTCCTATTCCTTACCAAATCCATCCTTGTTATGCCAGACATGACCAAACCATTTGCTATTGCCACTGACACCTCCAAATTCACATCTAGGGGCATTCTCCTTCAAACAGATGCAAATAGTAAATGGCATTCTTATTCCTATCTCTCCCAGTCATTTGGTCCTATCAAATGAAACTATGATATATACAACAGGGAACTCCTTGCCATCCTTCAGGCCTTGAAAACCTAGCAGTATTACCTTCTTGGATCACAATTCCCTACACAGGTTTTTACTAATCACAAGAACCTGACCTACTTTCACTCTGCTCAAACTCTCAATCACTGACAAAGCCTGGCTCCTCAACCTTGTAGATTTTGATCTTAAACTTGTCCACATCTTTGGTCATACTCTAGCTAGCCTGGACACCCTCTCCCATTACCTTGATCTCCTCCCACCTTCAAACCTTGACAATGAAGGTGTCACTCTCCTTCTCACTTCCCTTTTTGTAAATGCCATCAACACTGCCCTTGCTGAATATATCTCTTCCACCTTCAAATCCTACCTTGTGGATTGGAAGATACTCAATGGTATGCTTATGTACAAAGACTGCATCTATGTCCCTCCCATGGGCATCCTTCATCACAACATCCTCTACTACTGCCATGACCATGAAACTGCTGGTCACCCCAGCTATCTCAAAACCTAACAACTCATTGTCACTGAATTCTAGTGGCCTGGTCTCACTGTCTACTGTTGCAAATACATTGAAGGTTGCACCACATGTCAACAACACAAGGCCAACACACATCCTGTCACTCCCCCTCTTGTTTCCATTCCCTCCATCACTTCTTATCCCTTCCAATAAATTCCCTGCAATCTCATTACTGACCTTCCCCTTTTATAGAGCTTCAATTCTCTTTTGGTCATGGTAGATCAAGGGCTTACTAAGGGGGTAATTCTCTGCCCCACTAAGAAAACTATTATCACTGAAGGGGTCGCTGACCTCTTTTTTCATAAAGTATACTTGCAATACGGCCTTTACAACAAGATTATTTCAGATAGAGGACCTCAATTTGCCTCTACCTTTGCTTAAGCTCTTGGAAAGATATTTGGCTATGAACTTGCCCTTTCCACTGCATATCATCCTCAAAAGGACAGGGAAACAGAACTCATCAACCAAGAAATTGAAACTTATCTCCAGATCTTCTATAGAGATAACCTAATCTCATGGGCTGAAAAGATCTCACACACAAAATTTGCTCACAACCACTGCCCTTACTCCATCATGGGAAAATCCCTATTCTTCCTCATGATGAGCTACAAATCCTATGCCCTTTCTTCTATTGTTCCCAAAACTTCTATCCCCACTGCATCCTCCCAAATCAACTCCCTTATCATAGCACACAAAGAAGCCCTTGTCACCCATGATCTAGCATGACAAACCATGAAAGCCCACTCCCATCATTCCTTCACTCCATTCACCAAGGGTAACAAGATCTGGCTAGAGGCCCAAAACCTAAAATAAAATATTGCTAATCCAAAGTTTACTCCTAAAAGAAAGGGGCCTTTTACTATTACAAAAGTTCTATCATCCATCTCCTACCAACTCTGCCTCCCAAAGACATGGAAGCTCCACCCAGTATTCCATGCTTCTCTTCTCATGTCTTATTGCAAAAATGAAATCCACAGGAAGATCTTCCCTTTGTCACCATTAGATCTTATAGATGCCAAAGAAGAATATGAAGTTGAGAAGATTCTATGCCATCACAGATCTCTAAAATCCCATACCTTTCTAATCCAATGGAAAGAATACTCCATGGAAGAAGACTCATGGGTCCCTGAATGGGACATTAAAAATGTAAGCACCACTCTAAATGACTATAAAAGAGCAAACCCCAAGACCTTTTTCTCAAATACCTCTAAACATTGAACCACCATGTCATCAATTACCTCCCCTTTCACTGTTTCTTCTTTCACCATTTCTATTGATTTCCTTCCCTATTGCCTACCACTATTGATTCCCAGTTGTTATTTTGCATTTCATCATGCCCATTGTCTCCCACCTTCAACCGAGCTATACCCGGATGAGACACCTGCTCCTCTACTCCTGAACTCCCTCCTATCTCAGTTGCCACCACACCCCTTGGTATCCATTCTGTCAATGTATCCCTTTATACTTATCATTTTCACAATGATTTCCCAGATAAGGCTGATATTCACAAATTCAAGGGTTATCTTAGAAACCCTAGTCTAGCCATTGCCATTGAGTCTTACCTCAATCCTACCAGTCCCCTTTATGCCCCTTATCATGCCTTCCTCCAATTTGCCTGGGTTAAAAATGTCTGTGCAGCCCTACCTGATATTACTATTCATCCATTTCTTCTCTCTCTTCTAGAAAGTATCAGTGTAGAGGTCAAATCTACTCTTATCATCAACCTTGACTACTACATGCAGTAACTAGCAGAAGGCCACCCTGGCCATATCCATCATTATCCCCATGTTTCTTCTGCCTTCTCCTTATCCCTTGAACCTAATGAATTAGTCATTGTGGAAAGAGTAGATGCACTTTGGATCAGAGGCTATAGTACCATCCCAGTTACTTGTAACCATCCCTGTTATAATTAATTCTGTTTTCATTGTCATCATCTAGGACATGTCCAGGCAAACTACCCTTATTATTAATGCCTCCTATGCCACATATGGAGTCCTGGCCATGCTTAAAATGTCTGCTCCTGTGCTAGATAAGTAAACTTTACCACCCCTCAATCCATATACTCTTCCTTGTTCTTGTCACACAGTTCCTCCAGTCACTCCATCCACCAAGTTCCTCCTCCTATAGCTCACATTCCTTCCCCTACCATCCTAACTGATCCCTATGACAATGACTTTAATCTCACCTGGAACAAACCCTCTGGGTCCCCAGATTATACCAATATTGATCTATAATAGACTTCTCTGGAGTTTCAGCTTAGTTAGGGAATAATGTTACAACTCATCTTTTCCTCTACATTTTAACTAAACTTCATTGATAGTACTTTGACTCTAGGTTCGAGTTCTAGCAAAGATCTCTTCTTTTGCACGTATTTCTAATGGAACCTTTTTACCTTCTACTCTTCATTTCCAGAAGGTTCTGTCACCACTCCATTCCTCTGCTCTATCCTTAGTTTCTTGATTCATTAGTGGTTTAGTCAGTATCCCCACACCTGCCCTACACCACTTCCAAGTAGTATATATATTTGATCTCTATACCATAGATAGATATCTTGACCTTTCCTTTAAAATATCATCACTTCCTCTGAAATCTTCTGGTTAAAGTCCAGGAATCTCTTGTCATTGATCAAGACATCCTTGGTAACCTCCTCATCACCCATGTCATTGAACATCATCATTATCCCTCATCCTCATTCCTCATCACTATCCCTCATCCTTATTCCCCATCAGCCTCATGATCACATGACTGCTATATCTTGTCAACACTTGTCTTTCATCAAGTCTCATGTCCATAATTAAAGGACTATGTTTAAGCCTATCCAGCACAAATATAACAGAAGCAAAGATAAGACCATGTCTGATATGGCATGATAAATATCTTGAATCAAAAATCTCTTCTCAGAATTGGATTTTTTCATTTCACCTGTGGCTATGCACTGTGATAACCAAGGAGTGATTTTTATTGCTAATAATTCTATTATTAAAGGATGTTCAAAGTATATTGAACTTCCTGAACATTATATTCTGAAATGTGTATAGGATACTTTTAAGATGACTCTACACTATATTCAAACCAAAGAACAGATAGCAGATATTTTCACCAAAAATCTGACTTCTGCATTATTTGAACTTGACAGATCTCATCTTTGTCTTTATTTACAATCCCAATCATGAGAAGAAGGGTTGAGATTCACAATATCAAGGTCTAGCCTTTCTTATCTTATCTTATCTTCACATCTATGGTCTAGACCTTTATCAGTGAAATAACATGATAGTAATTTACACTCACTTATCTATGATGTCATTCTATTCTTAGAGTATCAGTTAGCTATCTCTGACTATGAAATCATACCTTTTCTTTGGCTTATCAAGATAGTTTCATAGTGTTCCATTGGGTTCTATAGAACACTGTGCATTGAGCAGTAGTACACAAGTACATACAATAGTTAGATACTATATAAATCAGGTCTTACAGCCTGGTCAATTAACTCACTCTTGTTCCCACTCATGCATTAGTGAATTTACCTATGCTCCTCTCAACCCACTTGTATCTTACCCTTGATATCAAACCTCTTTGTGAGTATTCCTCACTAGTGCTTAATACTAAAAGATCTGGCATTTCCATTTGTTAGTTCTTCACAGACAATCTTGTTACAATCTATCATACCTAGAAGGAATCCATTACAATTCTCCTGATGGGAACAAGGACTTCAGACCTATCAGTCCAGATAAAATCACCTAGTTTGAGTAGAACTATGAGAATCAAGAGATCCTCATATAGGCCTCTAGGATAAGAGGGATCCCATTTAGAGGATGCATACCCAATAGACTGCAGGGCCATGGTTATGATTGTCAAAACCTCTGATCTATTTAAATCAAGGACTGTTGCTAGAGATGATCCTCATTTCAAGTACTAGAACCTCTTCATTTATGAAGGGGAATCAAATTTGTTAGTTTATAAAGGAAATGGTTTGATTGTGGTTAAGAACAAGGTAACTGATAAAAATGGTAGGGTAATGTCTGATTTCATTCTTCATGGTGAAGGGTTTAAGTAGGTATAGTCAGATAGAACTCAATTTCAAACTGCTTGCCCAACTTCTCTGATTTGTATTGGAGAAGTTTTGGATCCTAATGATGCTCCTATTGTTGTGAACACTAAACTTGATATTGAGTATACCTGATAATCAATTTGTCAACTTGGGAACTTCCTACTGGGATGTTCCTAAGGTTACTATCAGGAATGAGGAGATGGAAAGGCTATATAGAAAATCTTTTTGTTATTTTTGGCAATCTACTTTTAATCAAGAACTAGCTAAGGCTAGGGCTGAGGGCATAGAGTCAGATCAATGATCTCTTAAGGAGAAATTTGACTTGCTCAAAGGAAAACTAAAGACACTCAAGATCCTAAATGCAAATCTTAATACCAAGAAGATTATTGCTCTTGAGGAGTAAAATGATACTCTTGATGAGCTGGAATAAGTTCAAATGGAACTCATAGACTTATAGGGATATATCCATAGATATAGAGAAAGCAAGAAATGAGGCTAACCTTGCTGTGATGCAGAAGTGTTAGCAAGAAGCTAAATCCTCTGGTTTAGTATCTAAAGGAAAATGGCCTAGAGTTATTGCTTCTAAGGCCTTCACACAACTTTCTCAGTTTACATGTGTAACATGTGCATGTAATGTTCCACTAAAGCCAAGGGCATAGCTCTATGTTCTTGATTAATTATAGGGCATTAAATTCAGTTGTAAAAACAAAGAATTTTATTCTTCCTTTCTTACCTTGTCATATAAAGAACTTCCAGGTAGAGAACATAATTGTTCCAAACTACCATTATCAGGAAGATCTTGACTTGGAATTGATGAAAAGAATAGTGACAAAAGAATTTTTCCCTATTTCTTTATATTCTATTTAATCATCTGGTATTAAAAATGTTACTGAAATGCTTGTTATGCTTATAAGAAATGGATTAACAATGACATGCAAGCAAATGGAGTTATTACTCTTTATCTTAAAGATAAAATCATAACATATGTCATATCTATATATAACAGTAACCATACTTCCCTTGCTTCAACACATTAGCAAATCTTCATACTGCCTATAAAACCACTGGTCCCATAGGCCAGTTTCACTTGTTTAGACAAGTGATTAGATGGCAACTCAACAATAATAGTGATGCATCAGCACAAATTGGACAAATAGAGGATTTATTCTCTAAACTGCTCACAGTAGATTCAAATATTTCTCTTAACCTTTGAGCTAATGCTCATTTGTGCTAGATGCCCACCAGGTCTTGAAGGTATAATTATCACTGCTATTCATGCTAAAGCCACAGTAGACTTTATCCCTGCCAATATTATTCCAATGATATTTGCTGAGATTGCATGCCTCAAGGACCAAAGCCTTGCACATTGTATTTCTAGTCCTTCTTGATTTCAAATACTGAAGGGCAAGTCTCAGAATAAAACCAAGAAGACTATTAACCATTGTGCTAAGTGCCAAGACACTGGACATACCACTAAGCAGCACCAGGACAATTATGTCAAACCATCTGCTTAGTCTAGGTTCAACAATAAATGAAAATAATCTTCTTTGGCAGTCCTCAAAAAGGACTATAAGGGAAAAGATAAGGTAAAAGCACATGGGGTTTAAACCCATATTGCTAGTATAATAGAGACCTTGGATATATGATCCATGGATATCAAAGATGAGAGTTTGGTACTTGATACCACTACTACTTACTATGAAAAAGAACATTTGGACTGGGAAATATCTGATGATAAATGTATTGCTCCTAAGCAAGCCAGATTCAGTGAATCCTTCTCAGTCTTTTCATGCTCAATCCATCTAAATTTACTCCTAAGAATGATGGATCTACTAATAAGAGGAGAAATATTATAAAGAAAATGAAAATCTCATTCAAATCTAACTTTAAAAATGGAAAATAAGATAAGTATGGACAATGGAAATCAGGATACAAATCTGGGTCATTTATCACTTAAGGTGATGATAACAAAAACCCCAGATTGTAGACCTTTCCTACAATGATTTTGACAATGGATATGATTCCTGCTATTTGGCTACTCTTTAGGTATGAAAAAAACAAATCGTTTTGGCTGGTGGATTCTGGCTATACTGACCACCTTATACCTTTTACTGATGATTTTGTCTTTTATCAGTCAAATATTCAAAAAATGCAAAACAGCTAATGATAACATAATTGACACTTATGAACCAGGTAATTGAACTCAATTTTTGAACAAGTTTGATGTTCCTTTGATTTCTTCAGCTCTGCATCATCAACAGGATAAGCTTCATTGATTTAAAGTTTTATTACTTACTCCAATGCATAATTTCAACACCATTCAAGAAAATTACAATTATCTCTTGTGGCATAATGTATCTTGGACATACTTCCAAGAATGTTATGAAACATGCCTCAAAAACTGTTTCTAGATTTTTATCTACTCTCTTTACATCATCTAATCCTTCTCCTTGTAAAGGTTGTTTACTTGATAAGGTAACAGTCTACTTTTTCTTCTAACTTATATTGCAATTCATCCTTTGAAATTAATTCACATCAATTTATGCAAGTTTCTCACTTGTTCTTGGAATCACAAGTGTAGGAAGGACTGGTGGATGAGAGAAATAGTGGCATTGAGCCTGGACCCTCCACTATACCTTTGTCTCAGCAGAGAAGGATGGTAAGAAAATTGGATGTGGCTGGTGGGGTGTTGAAATGTAATTGAAAGGAGGAGTTAAAGATGAAAAGGGATAGATATAAAAGGAGATGTAAGTTGATGAGTGGAAAATGAGTGATGTAAGGAGAAGTGTTTAGATATAATTGAAGAAAAAAGGAAATAAGATGAATAAGATGAAGGCAGGAAAAGAAGATTGATGAAGGAAGAAAGATAGAGAAGAGAGAATATAAGAGAGAGGGTTGGAGGAAGTTAGAGGAAAGAAAGAAAGAGATAAATGA
>JBBPLW010000173.1:23062-34160 GCA_038089995.1 Tylopilus balloui
AAAGTATTGAGGAGAAAAAGAAAAGAAAGATAGAGAAAGAGAAGGAGAAGGAGGGTGAGTGAAGCAAGCCTGACAACAACAATGACCAGGTGACTGTGGGTTGGGAGAACTCATCCTCTAATCTGCTGTTTTGTCATTGTTGATGACTCATCAGGCCTGGTTGAAATTGATCATACCACAGTGACTCACCAAGTATATTTGAGCCTAGTGGCTGGCATACAAAATCAATGGACCATTGGATAACCAGTTTTGGGATGTGATTTGCACCATGTTCCTGAAGTCTGGCAACCCTGATTTTTAGAAGGTGGAAAGTTTGGATTATGTACATCACATGACTGGGCACAGAGATTACCTTATATGGTAATATCAATCACAATGAATTTGGCAACTTTGCATACTGTGAAGTGATGATTGTGGGGTTGTGGGCCAGTGCAGAGCGCCAGTCTGTAACCCAACCAGGAGAGGATTCTATACCTCTAGGGCTGCATCTTTCACACTGACACCTTTGTGTCATTTCTGTTCTCTCATCAGGTGTATGTAATCTAGCTATTTAGGTCAGTTGCTTCACTGCAGTGCAACTACATACTGGACTGTATGTTGTCATATTCTTGGGGAACAGTATATGTCCATGTGATAATGTAACCCTATACTTTTCTTTTGTCTGCAGTCATTTTGCCAAGCTGTAAATATTTCTTTTGTTTATTGCATTATTTCAATAGATTGCTTGTTGCAGCATACCATTTGCCCCCATGGACTACTTCAAGTGGGAATGTTGTTCCTTCCACTCACCCCAACATTTTCCCTTGTACCAATTTGATTCTTAGATAGTGCATTGTTGTGTTGTAGACATCATCTGTTCTCCTGCATCAGACAATATTTTCTTTTTTGATTATGTAGCCAGACATTGCATTTAAATTTCATGTTGATTGTATTGGGTGATAAGTACACAACAATCTATCACTGATCATGCCATGCCTTTGGGACTGAGTACTAATCATGCACTGATTACCAAGTACCTTTAGTATACTGATCACATCATTAGTGCTAATCACCTCTTGATCACAATGTCTATGATGCACACTGTCACATAGTTTGGTTATGTTTGAGCACCCCTAACTGTGGCTCTTATCCTACCAACAGCATTGTCATTGATCTACTACTCTCAATTATAGCATTGCACACAGAGGTACTCAAGGTATGCCCTTATTTGATTTACCTCCATAGTCTGTCTCATTTTCTTTTTTTTTGTTCTTTCTAGTCTCTTTGCCTCACAACCTGTTTCAACAAGCAAGCTCAATTGTTTGTTCTCTCATGTATCTGGACAGGTCTAAATCTTCTCCTCCATTGTCTGGTTTGTCTCTTATGGTGATGTGAATATCATTTTTAGGTTAATTGTAATACAATGGCTCCTATGTCCATTCTTTTTGACAACATGAATATCATTCTTTATTTCTGATATCAGTGCTCTTTGGATGGCATGTATCCCATCGAATCACCCACTCACTCTCTATCATTGTGCTAATGCTTTTTCTTTTCCATCAGTGTGTGAATCTCATCTTCATATACATAGTTTTTTTCTTATATGGCTTGTATATCATCATTCTGGGTGCAGGGTGATGTCATCCTTTCCTGCTTTGTTTCAATCCTCTGGTATCTATTCATGTTTTCTTTTCTTCCCTATAACAATGTTGACATTGTTGTTCTACATTTATGTAGTGTAAATGCTGTATATATAGCTCTACTATTTTTGTCACCTGATGTCCATCTCATTTTATTCTCCTCAGCCACTTAAGTCCCATCATCTTTCTTTGTCTAAGCTTTCTTCTGTTGCTTGAGTGCTGTGTATGTCCATTTCAACTCTGGTCCTATATAATCAGGATCCTCATGATCAGTATCATGGTCAATCCATCAATGATCCTTTTATTGGTTATCCTTGTAGATCAATGTCATAGATGGTGATCTGCAAGGATATTACTCCACTGATTGTGACAACCCAAATGTTTCTAGTAGATGGCATATCTTATTCAATGCATTAATATATGACACTCTTAACAACTGGTTTCAGTATCCCATGATATTTGTTGGATTTTATCTCCTTACTTGTTTGGTTTCATTTGTACATCTTCCACCTGTTTCCTCCATATCCACACTATTTTATTGACATTTACTATGACACATTTTTTAGTCAGACTTTCAAATTCACCCATTCTTGTTTCTTCACTTTACTACTATCTGTGATGCTCAGGGTATGTCAAGGTTATGTTGTGTCAATGTGCCCAAACTAATGTTGTTTTCCAGGATTGATCTAGTATCAATAAGAGAGTGTATAAGCAGAGGAAGGAATGACTTCAGATGTATATAAATGAACATGCTAATTTTTTATAGTGACTTTGACTACAGTGATCCAGTGTCACTTGAGGTATTCAAAGAGAAGTGATTTGTGGCACTGAAGGCATACCAGGAATATCAAAAGGAAGCAATATCTTTTTCCACCAAAGCTGGAGCTGGGACCTCTGCTCCCATCGACTCCCCCATAGAAACTGGACATTTTATTTTCATTGACCCGTTCCCATCCCCTACCCTCTCTATTTCCATTGATCCTACCCTCTTAGATGAGTCTCCTCTGGCTTCCTAGACTGGTATATCTTCAACACATCTGGCTTCAACTCTCTCTTCTGCATAACAGCTTGATTTTGTTTCCAGTATCTGTGGCATTCAAATCTCTAAGTCTACCACAGTCATTGAATGGTCCAGTGGACTCAAAACAATTGCTTTCACTCTGGAATGGGACAATGTGAACTTTCTTGAGTTTAATGAAGCATATGTTCATCACATCACTTCATTCCCACAGGCTATTCCAGGAGATACATATGTCAACTTCTAGAAAGTATGTACATCGACTTTCTGGACATCTCTTTATATAGACATTTATTTAATCTGGTCGTTGACATATGCAAGTCTCTTTTGATTGGCCATCCTATCATTGTCTGCAATATTAAAGATACTAGCTCTTCTGAGTTCAGTGGTGATGGCCTTTTTCACTCTGTTGGAATATCACCCAATATGCTAATTGACATGCATGGTTTATGTTCATCCCTTTTGTTCATCCTGCTCTTGACATGTTATCAAGATGCCACAAAGCACATCGCTGATTTTACACATCCCCACATTTGTGGGACAATGTTCCAGCTATTGACCAGGATCAATGATCTCTCCCAATGTCAGTTCATCCTTGATCTGCCTCTTACTCATCATGCTATGCCTCCATCCATCAGATATGTGAGATCACTTTTACCATTGCCTTTTGTATTCAAAACATCTATATAGTATGCTTAACAATGATCATGACATTGGATGGAGTCAAACCCAATGTGACACTGCATTCAATAAACACAAAGTATCATCAGACAATTTATGTGCCCAGTTGTGGGGCCTGGCTCACCAAGCTGGAGTATTCATCTATCCTCATCAGATGCAAATGATGACATAACCTACTTGGTCAGAATGTCTGGCCTGAAACTGTGGACTTTCTACTTTGTCCACAATCCCACAAAGCCCTGTGGTAACATATTAGATCTCATCACTATGCTGATCAATACCAATAAAATGGGAGCATCCCGACTTCTATGCTGAGACCATCTACATGTATTTGGGTGATCTGCTATAAGTTCTTGATCTTGTTTGATGTTTTTTTTGCTGACCAACAGTCTTCTAGCATTCAACTACTGGGGCAAATCCATGTAGTATATATACCCATCACCTCATTTGCCATCAGTGATCATTTCTATTGTTATAACTGCCTCCATCTCACAGAGCTCATGCATCAATTTGATGTCATGCACAAGGGTAGCCTCATGAATCAGGTCCACTACCACATGTTTGAGACACTTGTCCAGATGGCCATCAGTCTTTCTCACTCAGATCCCAAGTGTAGTAAGTCACACTTTAATTCCATCTATTTCATTGTCTGATTCTAGTTAGAATTGAGTAGGCATTCTCTTATTGCCTTGTGCTTAATGGTTTTGTATGCTAATGTATATAGAATGCCTGGTCATGATATCCAAATAATGAAACTGATCCATCACAGGAAGGCAATTGTGAAAGTCCTTTCTATACCCATGGGCTATAATAATGCCAATAAAAAACATCCATATTTTTCTAGAAATTATTGGGATCCCATGGAAGAATTTTCTTGATTTAATAGTCTTTCTGCCTGGCAAATGGTTGAATAGAGACATGTTGAATAGACACTAGTTTTTATTCCATCATCATGTATATTGTATGATATTCTTAGTTGAATACACATTTTTTGATCATGTTTGTCAGTGATGTAAATGGTGTATTGCCAGTATCAAGTATATAACCTAAGCTGATCAATCAGATCCTAGAATCATATTAAACATTGTTCTCTATGTTAATACTCATACAATCACTGTACTAATCATAATGAGTTTTGTTACCAGTTCAAGCTACTAATTTTGGTACTGATCACATTTATTATCATGCATACTAACTACCTCAGTATAACTAGTTCAGTGATCAGTATTACTTTCATTAGTCACCATCACTTACTTATCATGCTGACTGATCATGTACTGATTACAATATGTCATCTTATGTGTTTGGTTCAAAAATGGGTTTGCTATGGCACAATTGCATACTGGACCACACATTGTTATGTTCTTGGGGGACAATATATGTCCATGTGATAATGTAACCTTGTATTTTTCTTTTGTTTGCAGTCATTTTGCTGAGCTATAAATATTTCTTGTGTTTATTGCATTATTTCAATAGATTACTTGTCATGGTGCACCATTTGTCCCTGCAGACTACTTCAAGTGGGAATGTTATTCCTTCCACTTACCCCAACATTTTCCCTTGTACTGATTTGATCCTTAGATAGTACATTGTTGTGTTGTAGACATTGTCTGTTCTCCTGCATCAGACAATATTTCCTTTTTTGGTTATGTGGCCAGGTGTTACATTTGAATTTCATGTTGATTGTATTGAGTGATAAGTATACAATGATCTATTACTGATCATGCTGTGCCTTCGGGACTGAGTACTAATTCTGCACTGATTACCAAGTACCTTTAGTATATTGATCAGACTCATCATGTTTTTGGACTTTGACTTTGACTTTTGCTTGTGTGATCTGAAGGTCATGGTAGAGGTATCCAGTGATGTGGCCCATGTTACCCTGTGTATATGGAGATTTGGTACTATACCCTATACATGGAATTATATTCAATTGAATTCAGTGTGCACACATGGTAATTGATGTGGGTGCCACTTACTGAGACTCTTTTACCACTTGAGACTTTTCATCCATTGTGTGGCCTGGTGGAATCTCCTGTGATTCATGCTTAATATCTTGCAAGATGTGCAGGTTGTAGTGTAATGTGACATACCTGTATAGACTGGCAACCAGCATCACCACTCTAAAACCCAATAGCAACATTTATCCATTGCAACACTGATGTAGTGATGTTGTCTGTCATAATTCACTTCTAAATCTTTTGAGTCTTGCATGATGTTCATCTTCATCAGATACCAGTCATAGACCTTGTGTCATGCAAGGAGTGATGTAAAATTGTCATTGTCAAACTCAAGTAATAACATCTGGGAGAGATTTCACTTCACCCATTGACCAGATTGGATTATCCATATCTCCCTCTAACCCAGATAAAGGTCTCCAGAATGATAGGTAGTGGTGGTAATGTTTGAATTTGGGGAATTGCCATGGAAAACCTTGACAATGATGGGGAATGAACCTGGGAGTGTGTGTGGCTAGAGCATGTATTTCAAGCATGCTATGATTCCAGTCATTTTCAGTGTTGTGCAAGGAGTGGAAGTAGAAGTTAAAGATTAGGGTGGTCATTGAACTCCAGCCCCCACATATCAAGTGTCACATGACAATCACATGTTTCTGAGGATGTAACTAAAGGTGTGTGTTTGGCATGTAAAATACAATGGTTAGAGGTGTTGGGCAAGTGTGAAACATATGCAGAAAATGTGTTTATGGTGTCACACAAGCATGTGACACATGTAGAGCTTACATTCAGCATGCTGAATATTGTCAAACACAAGTTTGATGTGTTGAACATACATATGTAAAACTTAGTCAAATATATGAGCTAATCTTTGATATGATAGTTCTTGATATACTATATGGTATATTATGGAATGTACAAATTGCCTATGTCCTATATATAGCCAATATGATTTGACTTTGATTTACATTTCCATGTGACATCTAAGGATATATGTACTCTATAGTATATTACAGAATATATGGATTTTTTATATCCTTCAGCCACTACTTGAAGACCATGGCGAAGGTATCCCCCAATATTCACATGGTACTATGGATGAAGTGGTAGAGCCATATGCTTGTTGTCATTGTCCATTTCACTTCATTGATAAAATACTATGGCTACCCCTCTCCTGAGGGAATGATTTTGACCCCAATGTCCATCCTGCAAAACACACAAATGGATGGTTTTCCACCAGTTTCCCTGCTCTTCTACATGGCCAGCTCCTTTCAAGTGTTCAGGACAAATTCATAGAATTTCCTCTTGTCCTGCTATCAAAGGTGATTCATTCTGTGCTTGGGGTTGATGACCTGCTCTTGAAGCTTCATGAAGTTGAGAGGCTTTATAGCTGTCTTTATGATTCAGCTTGTTTATTGTACAAGATCAGTAGTTTGTTGTGACAGAGTCAAAACACAAAATGTACCTGATCTCATCCAATGTTAGGAATATGTCTGTCTGCGTCCCTCTTCAATGGCAATTGAAATCCCCCTAGTTGAAGTGCATGATAGTGATAATCTTACAATCAATAATGAAAACCCTCCATTTTCCCATCTTTGCAAGACTTGGGACATACTCTTGCATCATCCAGAACATGTCATTGCTTATCACACTATTAAGGTAGTTTCACATCCAAAAGTGTGCCCCAGTGGTTGGCAGAACAACATACTTACCACATTCACTGTGGCTTCACTTCAAGACAATGCTAGAAGGGATTTCTTGGCCTTTATTAAGGAGCATGGTCACCAGCACATACCTCCCTGTGTTCTTGGCAATCATCTGTAGGTGGTGAATTGTCACCCATTTATTCACTGACACCCTTGCCAGCTTGATTGGTGGCCAGAATTGTGTGTTGCTGGCCAACATGGGAATGTGTTCCTCATATCTCTTGAACATGTCACTATCAAGGTTATGCAGATTCCCCTCTCTCCTTCACATCAAATGTCAATAATAGATTCTTTGTATATGATTTACATGAGCAACTCACTGGTAATCAATTGAATAATCAATCCTACCTACAATACAGTCCATTGCTGACAGTCAGTTTTATCTCTCCATATAGCTTGGTGGGTCAATTATCATGTCTTGAAACTTCTCTCACTTCATGAATTCCATGTCAAATGCAGTCCCTCCTTCGAACTCATCAACCATAAGAAATAGCCATAGTTGTAAGATGGTTTCAGTGGGCCCACTTGCAAATGTTCCAAGGAGAAACACAAAAGGTACTCACCCATTTGATGATGAGAACCTTGATACCCCTTCTATTTTTGCTGATTTTGTGTACAAATCCAGTCAGGTGCTGGATTGTGTTGTAGTGTCTGAATGTGATCTCATGTTTTGTTTACCCTAGGTTTTCTTCCACCTCCATTCTTCTCAATGCTCTACTTGAATCTGGGACATATAGAATTTGAAACTGTTGTTCCTCTGATGTGATGACAGGGTACTATTTGCCATGGCTTTTGGAAAGGGATATTGAGAGCACAGGACTTGTAAAGTTTGGGACCAGCAATGATGAGCTTGATGTCAATGCCACCAATTGCATCTTGTGGCCATAATACAGGCCAGGATCTCTTGACAACCCCCTGGATACCTCTCCACTTGCCATGCTTGATGTTGATAGCATGACTGGGAATCTAAGTTCTGATTTTACCTCCATTTTGTCTTCTTGTTTGGGTATATCCATGTCTTCCATAATGAAATCTGGGGCACTATTCACATTCATGCTTAGTGTAGGATGTGATGTCATATAAGAATCTGATATATACTGGGAACTACTACCTACCTATGCCTGGGTATCCTCACCCTGCAATGGTACCAGATCTAGATGCTTGAGTTCTGCTTTGGCCTCATCATGGGGCAGGTGTTCAACTATTTCCTCTTGACAGGGAACTTTTGTGCACAATTCTCATTTCAAGTTGAACTTGTTATGCCATGTCCTAGGCAATTTGCATTGCAGTTTGGATGGTTTTGAGGTTGTTGGGAGTGCCAAGCACAAGCACCACCCTCTCAGGGCCATAATGGCAATAGTCATCCTCATGTTGACTTACATCCATAGGTGTAAATGCATACCTTGTAACTCTTCATGGTGTGGTGCTTCATGGCTTTGCCCATATCCTTCATCATTTTGTTGAACTGTGGTTAATAACAAAAGTGATGGTTAGTCTGCCAGTGACTTTGTACCCTGATTATATATATAATATACCACAAATGAATTTCCTTTTTTGGTTGTTTGTTGTTTACATGTTGTTATTTCATGAATCCTGTATCTCTTGACTTCCAACCCTCAATCATTAGCACTCTATCTGCCATCAATGATTTTGTGATGACAACTATATATTACCCTGATCATGTCTCCACCAAGCAGAGGGTCCAATGCCTCCTTAACATGTATCACAAAGTGTGGATTTCATAGGATTTGACACTCATTGACATCACAATAGATGATAAGGTCATCCTAATACTTCCAGAGTCTTACATCACCCACCTTCAGCATTTCGTCTGGAGGGAGGATGCTAATTGCTTGATGCTCAAATATGCCCAAGACCTCAAGCTTTCCAGTGTTGTCTGGGATAACCTCCAGATGATTGTGGTGTATATGAATAATAATGTCTTTAGGTATCTCATGATAGAGACCAAGTAAAGTCTTGAAGAGAGCTTGACCTACCAAAGCACCACATTCAACAGCTACCTGCTGATTGAGTTACATGGTAGACTGACACAAGCCAATCATGGTATGTCAGTGGTGGAGAGAGAACAATCTCATGATCAAACATAATGATGTCAACAAATGTGGTAAGTATACCATGGTTATGAATGTCTACCATCACCAACTTCATGTAAATTGGGATGCATATGTAGAAGGCAAGGGTACAATCTAGACTAGGGCCAGAATGCAATACAACTTGGGGATTAGGTCCCTCAAGCTTGCATGACTTCTCCTTGATGCTTTACTACCATTTACAACCTACCCATAGGCATGGACCCTGATTGTAGGTCTTTATTGTCTCTCCTTCAGATGTGATAACAATATGTTTCAGTTGAATATATGTATAGTGAGCATTTGGAAAACTGGGACAACAATGAAGAGAATATCCTGGGTCCCTCGAAAGACACAGAAGGTAGAAAGGCAAGCACCAGAGTTTTGGGAAAGGAGAAGGAAAAGGGGAGGAAGAAGAAGGTCAATGATAACAGCAGTAAAATGGACACTGACAATGACAATGATGATGACAATGGGGAGGAGGAGATTCATGCAAAGAGCAAGGGAAAGGGAAAGGTGAGGGTCATAGGAAAGGCAAAAGAAAAGGAGGAAGATGAAAGAGAAAAACCAATGAAGGAAAAAGGAAAGGAAAAGGTTAGAATAAGCAAGAGAATCTGTAAGGTCATCTCCTGGTTGCACATCAACAACTTGAGCAGTGACTGACATGTATATATACTATGGACTACTTTGTACCAATTCTGAATAACTTTCTATAAGTTCTGTGATGCTGGACAAGTTGAATGCATGTTTGACATACCATACCTATGGTTCCAGTGGGATAAATATATCATAATCTGTTCATAATCATTAGAAATCATTTGTGAAAGGCTTAACATGGTGGCATGTTGGTACAACTCAAGTTAAGAATGTTGAACATGAGTCGAACTTAGGTTTAACATGTTGAACATCAGTCAAAGTTATATTCAGTGTGTAGAACCAATGTTGGACTTGAGCTGACTTAAGTAAGGGATACCTGAAACCAGACAGACTTATTCTTGGCACTGCTGAAATGATGTATCCAAATCTGGAAATTCTCTTTTGGGATAGTATTTTGATTGTCATTCATAATCACCATCATTCCCATTGTTGTGTCCGAGCTCCACATATCTGCAAACCAACTATGTCTGACTACTACTGGCCCTTAATAGCCCCAAATGCAACTCATGTCTCATATGTCACCCAGGTCAAGTACACCACATATCCTGCAGATGCTAGGTGCTTACAAGTCAAGGTGATGAACATGAACATGAACATCACCAAGCACAGGGCCTTGCTGCCCAAATATTACTGGCAACATTTTATCAAGTTCTTGTTTTGCTTCAACCTATATATCCATCTCTGGCACACCTATCACTCTAGCAAGGCAAAAAATGTGAAACAGTGCATTTCATGCCTCATTCAGATAATGTGCCACCTTGATAACATTGGGGAAAGCAGCATTCATCCATCTTTAGAGATCCTGGACAACAATATCAAAGACTGGCGGTATGCAAATTTTGAAGAATATCTTGTCATAGAATTTCTCCTTGGGCAACATGATCCCAAATTGATTTAAGAATTCTGCTCAATCACAATGACAAACATCAAGCAAATCCTGCTTGAATGTTTAGGTAAGTACCTTTACCTTTATTCACATATCTTAAAGATCATGCTTATCTGACTGTCAGCCTGGAATGAATATGGTTCACACTGTATCCATGCAATGTTGGAAGGCTGTGAGTACAACTACAATATTGACAATGTTCTGAAAATGGACCTTTAGGAATTGTGGGACCTGCTGGACAGGCACTACAACTGCCCCCTCAACATGGAATGGAGTAAGTCTTCTACTTTCTTCTTTCTCTCCCCCCTTCAATGTCTTATCCTCAATTATTCTATGCAGTATTGATGTGGGTGGAAAGCAGGATGGAGGAGGAGAACCAGGAGGGAAAGGATGGTGAGAGTAAGGGCAATGAAAGCAAAAAGAAAAAGAATGATGGAGGTGAGAAGAAAGAAGGAGACAAGGAAGAAGAAGAAGAAGAAAAAGAAG